>OLKM01004266.1:15958-18458 GCA_900291075.1 Melanogrammus aeglefinus | reverse complement strand
TATTGATATGGTTAGCCAGTCACCTGCAGATGAAGGGTTATGGCAACACACATGTCCGCTTATTGATATTGAACGATGGAGGTATAGCAATACCAAAAACAGGTAACAGAAACGGATATCGCTCGATAAGTCTCTAAATTCAAGGGATAATGACAGGTGTTCCCGGAGACGATAAGGCCTGGGAATGAGGTTACCTGTGCTTGCAATTAGTTGTTGTTGTGAGGCTTGAGAACATGCTCTGTGTGCACATGGGCCAAGGAAGGGCTGGGCTGTCTTAGCGGGGTTAGGCAGAAAACAGTGGGAAAGCCCTTATGGATAACCACCACGTTTTACATTGATTATATAACCTTACTGTTACCTTACTGATTATTGAGTGCATATGGACAGGTCGCACTGATAACCATCTAGATGAAGTCAAGACAAAATACAGATACAGCAAAATAACATATTTAAACCAAATGCATGTTTATTGGAATTAAACAACTGAACTGTTATCATAACAGAGACAAAATAACCTATGTAAAAAAAATTATATCAACCTTTAACATAACAGCCGCAAAACCACCATGGAACATGGTCTCACCTTGAAGACATCATCAGCCGTAGTACAAATAAACATACAGCAACTATTCTTAAGTGATATGGATTATTTATTCGAAAGGAAGACTTTTCATCCAAACCATAACGCTAAACATAAACACTGTTTTATTCAGTAAAATAACTTTTTTATGAACGCAACACATAGTAGGCCAGTTGTCTCCAGAATTTGTTTTGGGTCTATTGTACACACACACACACACACACACACACACACACACACACACACACACACACACACACACACACACACACACACACACACACACACACACACACACACACACACACACACACACACACGCATAAGTATACCACAGACGACATGCCTGCTATGCATATTCATGGTGCGTGTGTGTTTGTGTGTGTGTGTGTGTGTGTGTGTGTGTGTGTTCATGTATCCAATGTGAGTCAAGTGTGTATAATTGGGCTAGAAAGTTCCAGTAATGGCAACACTATATACAAAAAATGTAATAAAAATGTCAGCCTGCAGAAATAATATAACTGGCAAATCTAAACTTCTAACATTCAAGTGTTTGAAAACCTAACAAATAATGTACACATTTATTAAATCAAAATAAGAAAAAGAAAACGTTTAGGATTATGCACACCTTTCAAAGAAAAATATAATTAAAAATAAATTGTTGACTAGAAAAAGACAAAGCTGGCAGCAGCTGGTTTGGGCTGGCCAGACGGGTTCGTGAGAGAGTGGTGAAGCGAAAAGGGCAGTTTGGTATGACGCCGAACGAAAATCAATAAACTGCAATCTGCTGACATCTGGTGGTAGTTAGCTGTTAATACAGCAATCCGCTGAAAAAAACGAATCACTGCGTTTATTGCATGTCCCGTGATGACAATACAACATTAGCTTGCATCTGTGATTTACTTGAAACGTCGTGATACCAGATTAAAGCCAGCTGGCTTTGAACTGCTTACATATTACCCAACATGAATTTTTGGAGCTACTTCAGCAGTGAACGCATAAAGTAGACCTACAAAGTGGCGCACTTAGGTAGCCTACGACACCAGCTGTTTTCCCAGATCAGAGATGCACGGGAAGTCATATCTCTCCTGTTAGACACGTGTAACCAGGGCACTTCTAATCTCCCACGTTTCCAAACTTTTCTCATGCAACCTACATGCTAGCACATTACCTAAGACAAATCATAGAACAACATCGTTTACAGGCAGAACACAGGTCCAGTAGTCATTTTACGACGCTACACCGTCATACGAGGCAGGGGTGCCTCTCTCCATTCACAGAGTGGGCCTAATTCCAGGCTTGACTCCGACAGATTCAGCGGGTCTGCTGTTAGTATCAGAAACCACAGAGGAAGGGAAATAGGACCGATTTTACAACCGATTGAACATTGATTCAATTCGGTCTGGCGCTATGGTGCCACTGCATTGCATAAAGCCTCCCCCGACTCGGTCCACCAGACAGCATTATTAAAGGGCCATATCGGACAGGCCTACAATGTATTGACGGGAACTAATTGAACAAATTCACGCGCCATCCAAAAATAAATCATACGGATTCAGCTTGATTTGATTGTGAAATGGTCAGATTTAAACAAATAGTGTTAATGAAAAACTCGGTTGATTGGCTACTGTAATGGGGTGTCGAGCAGTAGCAAAAACAGAAGAAATATGAGTTTAAGCCGACTAAAATTGTTTTTTTTTGTCCTGTAAGCGGTCCAAATGTAAATGCAGCAATCTTTGATGTCACAAAAGGAGATGAAAATGTCACAGGCATGTCAATTATTCAATTTACACCCATGTCCGGCATTATATGGAAGAGAATAAGCTTACATATTTTGTGTTTTTTATTTCAATATGGACCCTTCATAACAAATGCCAAGTAGTCTACATGTATAGAGCATTCACATACACTTCATTCTGA
>OLKM01004265.1:0-23857 GCA_900291075.1 Melanogrammus aeglefinus | reverse complement strand
TGTCGCAGCACTCTAGCTGTGACATTCTAGCAATACACCCCATTCTTATGGCTGTTTTCTGGGTTTTCTGCACTGTTTGGCACGAACGCTTTGGTCCATAGCACTAATCTCCCGACCGAGCCACCGTTTTGGGTACCTTTATTTTTTCGTGTGTCGGGTGCGACAAAAAAAACTGGGGGTAGTCGACCGAATAAACGTAGCAGAAGAATAACAATATTAATAATAACTATGGGTGCGGATAGTAGTAGTGTGCTTTTAGGCACAACTAATGAAGGCAACTGTTTTAAAGTGAAATTATAAGATTTAAATGTTAACATTATCCTCCTGGCCCTGCAGGCAATTCTGATGACAGTGAGGCAAGGCCCTAGTCTAGTTCAAGAAAGAGACTGGCAATGAAGGAAGCAGAGAAAGAAGGAATACAGAGAAAAAGAAGCAGGGACAGACAGGAGGGAAAAGAGGAATTACTACAGACAGAAGAAGGGGACAGCGACAGTAAGAAAAAGCCAGCCAATGAAGGAAGAAGGAATAACAGAGCAGAGAATGCAGGGACAGAAAGAAGGAGGGAAAAAAGGAATACACACAGAAGAAGGGGACAGCCACAGTAGAAAAAGACAGCATGAGGAAGGAGAGAAAGAAGGAATACAGACAGAAGAAGGGGACAGCCACAGTAGAAAAAGACAGCATGAGGAAGGAGAGAAAGAAGAACAAGGAGGGACAGGAGGTGACAGAAAAAGAAAAGGAGGGAAAAAGGAATACAAACACAGAAGAAGGGGACAGCCACAGTAGATAAAAGACTGCAATGAGAGGAGAGAAAGAAGGATTTAGCAGCCCAGAAGAAAGCGGGACAAGAACAAGGAGGGAAAGAAGGAATACAGACGATCGGAAAGGAAGGGGACCAGCCACAGTAAGAAAAAGAACAGCATGAGGAGGAGAAGAAAGAAGAAAAGGAAGGGACAGGAGGTGAACACAGAATGGAAAAAGAAAGTTTGACATGATAATGACATATACAAAGCCAAATCAAACCCTGACCCTAAAGTTTTAAAAAAGAAGTGGCTCAAAAAGAACCGGACACTGACATTCCAAAAGCATGGTATGAAGATGTTTCCCCTGGCTTCAATGTTAGTATGGGTTACTGGATGGTGGTTTCTGTGTTTTTCACTGTCTAAATAACTTTTAAAGACAGGGAAACCAGCACAGGCCAAGAGTATTGACCCAGCCTTTGTCAATGCTGGATTTAAAAACTGGAAAAAAGCACTTGAAAGATGTTCCATGCATGAGAAATCAGATGGTCAGAAACTGGCTGTTACAACTGCTGCATATGAAAACAGGCCAGTTACTACACAGTTGAGCAGTGCAGTCAGTACACAACAGGCAGAAAACAGAACTAGCCTGTTAAAAATAATAGGAGCTGAGATGTTTCTGGCGAGGCAGGGATTGGCCTTTAGAGGGCATGGACATCATCAAGGTAACCTTGACCAGCTTCTGAAATACAAAGCTGTAGATGATCAGTCATTCAGTAGCTGGTTATCTGCAAAGAGGGGGGTGCACACATCTTGGGATTGTCAAAATGAGCGGCTAAATAATTTGATGAGCTCATCAATTTGTCAGGTAGAATTGCAGAATGAGTCGCGGTCCTTACCAGTGTTGCAGTATTCCATTATTATGGATGGGACAAGGGATGTCTCTGGTGTTGAGCAGGAGGCGCTGTGCCTACGGTATGTTGACACTGATTTGCTGGTGCACGAAGACTTCATAGGGTTGTATGAAGCAACTTCTACAACAGGTGAAAACCTTGCCAGGATCATTTCGGACGTTCTGTTGAGGCTGAATTTGCCAATATCAGGCCTCAGAGGTCAGGCATATGATGGAGCTGCGAATATGGCTGGAAAGTACTCAGGTGCACAGGCTGTACAATTCCAGGCGAGTACAGCCACTAGCAACGCATATATAGCACTGTGGAGCACACTGTGTCCATTTAGTTACAACAACAAGCTTGCTCATGCCTCGTGAGTTGTGCGAAATGCACTTGACTGGATACATGACCTTCGAGCACATTTTTTGGGCGGTCTTGGTAAGTTGAAAAGACAATTTAAAGCCATTGTTTTGTAGCTGAAGGGGAAGGGCCACCTGTCCATCCCAGGCTTTATGTCCCATCAAGGTGGATGTACGCTCACCTGCTATGCTCGTGGCTGTTCTCAGCCAATATGGGAATGGTACTCAAGTGCACTAAGAGGAGATATGGCTGCAAGTCGATTCTTGAGTCTGCAAGCAGGGCAGAGGGCTTAACCATGTTCGACTGCAACAGGGTTAATGTTTTTTTGGTTTTAGCTTTGGGACTGTCTGCTTGCTTTTAGATGTGAATGCAGTGAACTGAGGTTCAAACAAATCTCTCAGAAAAGACTCAGACAATGAGGGCATGCTCTCTGCAGTCCTCCTTGGTCAAGACAGCTTATCCCAAAAGAAACACAGAACCCTTTTGGCTGCTTTCCACTGCAGGGCTCGGCTCGATACCGGCTCGCACGGCTGCGGCTCGGCTGCGGTTTGGATGTGTTTCCATTACAACTGGTGCCTTCCTCGACGTGGGCGGGGTCGTCATAGACGTCACATGTGCCGCGAAACCGGCTGTGACGTGCATTTATACACGGCGCCGAGCAAAGCGTTACAAATCCGGCAAGACAGAACAACAACAACCAACAACAACATCCAGAGGAGGACAAGCATGGAGGACATGGAGGCGATCGTGTTCCTGCTCCACACCTGTGACTTTTGTCGCACAGAAGGCAAGAGAAGAGAGCCAGAGAAGACTCCGGGCCGCGAGACAAAACACTATTTGAAAAGTCGGCGCGGTTATGACGCTTCAGTGACGAGCACTCATCGGCCAATCAGTTGGAAGGCAGTAGCTGACGTCACCGTTTTTAGTAACGCTTCGGCTCGCTGAACCAGGGCTGAGGTGATACCAAAAATGTACCGTTGCAGGGTACTTGCGTGCTAGTGGAAAACCACGCATAGCGGCGCCGAAGCTGAGCCGTGCCAGTGCGAGCCGTGCTAGTGAATGCGCCATTAGAGGAATCCTTTTTAAGGAGGCAGAACGACAGGTGTGGGAATCTTGTCTCTAGATCCCATTGTCTAACCCCGCACACATAGGCCCCCTAAAGATATTCTGGGCAGGCTCTGCATACACACCCTGGATCAGACTGTGGATTTTTACGAGCAGAGTTTCTACCGTGTCCGCTAGACTCAGTAGATACCACAAATTAGCTGAGAAGGTTTTATGCACAGGCATTCAAAACATTAAAAGAACTGGAAAACTCACTCCTACTTTCCATTCCAAATGATGCAAGCAGTTTCGCAATTTATCCGCTGAACTGAAAGAGGAAGACTTGAGAGTCGCAATGGCAATGTTTTAAAAACAGTACAATGGGTCAACACAACTGCAGATAACTGTGGCATGCTTTGGCAAGAAATGCCCCTGAAGTCGTGGCGCTGTTTTGATCAGGTAGAGACACTAGTGAGATTGTTGATGTGGTGCCCTATATCATCTGCTGAGGGCAGAGCGAGTTTCAGTCGTTTGCGGCAAGATTAAAGACAATGGTTTGCGATCAACAATGAGCAAAAAAGACTCAATAGCATTGCTGTTTGCCATACTTTTCCATCAAGAGGAAGGCTTGACAGACTGGACAGACAATACATTGCCCAGCAGTATGTTCAGGGTAATCAAAGGAGGAGAGATGTTTTTGGGTCCTTCAGTGAGTCTGCTTAGAGAGTAATTTTTTTGTGTTATATACACAAATGTTTAAATAAATATTTTGCATAAGGTCAAGTAGGCCTTTGTTTAACAATGTTCACTGTTGTTTATCCATGATTTCAATTTAGAATTCTCCAATGGCTTTTTTGTGCAAACCATTGGCCCATAGGCTATTACGAAAGTAACTACTTGAGCGCTAGTTAAAGCCCAAATTACACAAAATATAACTTATTGAGTTGAAATAAATTTGCCTGATCAGCTTGGTCCCGCCCCAGTTTCAAAATCCACATCTGCGCCTGGATCTTTATCATCAGATGGGTGATCAGATCCCAATTCCACCAGAAAGTGGGACATAAGACTTACGTTGTGGGGACAATGCGGGGCAAAGTGGGGCAGTCCGGTTTTACGGTTTTTACGTTGGGCCTCTAGGCGACACTGTCCGAGCGGGGGGGGGGGGGGTTTGTGACTCGCATTTTCTGTCTTTCTTTTTAACGTCGTATTCACCTCTGTGTGAAATGCATAACACTTTACAAGACTCCCTTGCACTAGTTTCACCCAGGGATATATGGGTTTCCCTGTCTTGTGTAAGTAGCTGCATTTCCTCTTTAGTCGTACGGGTCGCGCTCTCTTCCATAATCTCTGCGCGTGTCTGACCTGATTGTTTTTTGTTGTGGAGCGTGGCACTTAACGCGGCGTCCACGTCCAGTTTGATGACATTGATCAAACAGCCGCTCCTGATGACGCCTCACTGCTGTCTCCGCACACAGCTATTAGATATAATGCAGATGTAAAACACGCATTTTCCAAAAAAATAAAAATAGGTCTGACTGTCAATAACTTAATGCGGGAACAACGTTCAATTTGCGGGACGTGTACAAAGTCATGGGAATGCCCGGGACTGTCCGCGCACAAATCGAGGACATCTGGTCACGCCTGTATCAGATGACGATTTTGCCACAAGAAGAAGCGGAGTTCTGCACGCTGCAAGGATTAGCAGAAGAGGTAACGCTAGCAACAGGTGTTGACTCGTCAAGGTTCGGGAGAGAGAGGAAAATATGGATAAGCTAAGTCACCAACACCTTATGCCGCTAACAGGAAATCTGCTGATACTGGAAAAGGTTTAAAGCAGAAAATTCAACATCTATATGGCGCAGTGGATGTGGAGCAAAGTTAGACGATATGTAGTAAGAGCGTCAATCTATGCTGCTGCATGTGAATAGTGAGGATGCATTGGATATAATATACTGACAGTTTCCACACTTGACGATGATGCGAGCCTGGGCCGGTCTAATGGACAGTTTGAATGAGAGTACTTTGTGCCAAACCAGCAATATACATTTGAGAGATGTAAGTTTTTCTCATGTGATCAAAAACTAGGAGTAGTTTTTGATCAGTATCTAGCTGAGTTGCGCACACTGAGAAAGACGTGTGAATTTGGAAATTTGAAAGACTCACTAGCAAAACTTAACATTGGACAAAACTAAGATGTGCAGAGCAGCAGAAACCACACATGCTCAAGCCAAGGAGCTTGGAAGGAAGAGACAGCAGTACATGAGATAAAAACGGGAGAACAGTACATCCAAATAAATACAAGTCGCAAAGAGAAGCTAAAACAGACTTTAAATTTGGGAAATGTGGAGGAAACCACAAATCAATGTTATGTCCAGCATATGGCAAGGAGTGTCATAACTGTGGGAAAGAGAACCACGTCTCAAAATACTGCAAAGCGGACACCTTTAGGAAAAAAAAAGCATGCAATTGAAGATGAACCTAAGGAGGTCTTTGTGGATGCGGTGCATATAAAGGAGGCTAAAGATGAAGAAGAATGGATAGTGCCATTGACTGTTAACAGGACTATCATTCCATTCAAACTGGACAGGGAGCCTCAGTCAAATCTCATATTTGTGAATGAGTATGTGACTCATTGTGAAAAGCAAATATTCCTGTGAAACACAAGTGAGTGTGGATACACTGGAAGAAAGTGTCGGTCATATGAGGGTGCATTGCAACATTCGAACAAGCGGTAAGCCAATAGAAGACATGCTGTGATTTTGTTGAAAATGAGTGTCAAGCAATATTTGGATTAGCAGGATGCCAATGATAAACTTGTAAAGGAGTCTTGTAGTCTCATCTCAACCATCTCTGATGGATCATGATCATCATGGAGGGATACAGTGACTGTTTTGAAGGCTTGATGTTTACACAGGGGAATACAAAATTCAGCTGAGAGAAAAACTCACAGAAGTGTTAACTAAGAATGGAGAAACTAGGAGTGATAAAAGAAAATTTATGTCTGTGTTCAAGATGAACACAGACATCAGCCATACTAGGCTGCGCTTTTGAAAGTATGTCTCACATACAGACCACACAGCAGGCAGAGCGCTGATGCCACACCAAGTGCCGAGATACCCATACTAAAAGGTTGGAGTTGACTTGTTTGATTGCAATGGAAAAAAACTATCCAGAAGTTGCAACATTACATTCCACAACCAGCAGAGCCATCATTGCTTTTCTGAAGACTGTTTTCGCGAGACATGGGGAAAGTAAAGCAGAAGAAAGAAAATGAAGCAGAAAGTGAAGCAGATGAAAGTGAAGCAGAAGAAAAGGCATGACAAAAGTGCAAAACAGCTGCCTTACCTGAAGCCGGGGGACAGAGTCCGCCTTCTGGATTACGACGACATGAACGTGGGACACAGCAGCGGACTTTTTACAACAGAGGTTGCACCCTCGTTCTTACCTCATCCAGACAGATCTTTGGATCAGCCCTGAGTAGAAATCGTGTTGGACATTCGTCTACAATAATACACTGCTCGAGACTGTCACACAGCCACCTGAGGTGACACCACTACGGGCCAAAGAGTGCTGTCCGTAGTTCCTGAATACTATTGACTCTGGTCAAAAACCGTACCCAGTTCACCAGCTGTGAAACACAGACCCAGCAGGATGGTTAAACCACCTGAGAGACTGATAGAATCCTGCTGATGGATTATGGACTATGGGGAGGGGGGGGATATGTTTATAAAATAAAAGGGGGGGAAATAAATAAGTGAATGTTTGTAACTGTGGTTATGGCAGTATAATTTATGTTTGGTTTTGAATGTTTTATACTGAATGTTTGATGCTTACGGTTAAGCTAAAGAATTACTTAAAAAATGTGGTTTATTTGTTGTTATGTGGTAATGCAGTTACTTATTTTGAATGCATTTGTTTAGAAAGAAAATGCTTTACTTCTAAAGGAAGGAGAGATTGTGTTGATAAGGTTTATTGGACTACGTTAGCCATTATAAGGCTATATCGCCAGTGGGAGGCTGTGTCTCAATCCAGGGGACGCATCTTCGAAAGGCTGGATTTCGGAAGGCCGATTGCGTCACTGCGACGACGCGTCAAGGCTGTCCCATTCGAAGGCTCCTTCAAAATGCGACCGACAACAAATGCAGCCTTCTTTTTCCCGGATCTGAAGGATCCACTGGCTGGAACCTTCACGGCCAAACGTATCCCAAGATTCATTTGAGCGTTGAATTTTATCAGAAATGGGCGTCGGAGAGAGCGGAAACGGAGTTGCATTTGTAACTTTATTGTCAAAGTTCAATTGACATTAACACAAGCCATATACGTTAAAACTAATTAACGCCTATATTTTTGATATAATTTATTGAATAAGGGCTCCATATTTCTCCTTCCGCCGTCCGGTTTATAACCCGCAGGCTTATGGAGTTAGAAATCATGCCAAAAACCCCACACACACACAAAACGTGTTTTACTCACGCACAATGATTCAGAAACTTATTTCTTAGTACACAACTAGTACAAACTAAATCTTTCAGGTACAAAAAAAATTCCTTCAAGTTCAAAACAATTCTACAAGTACGAGAACTAAATGTAGTTGCGCGCACAAAAAAAATTCCTTCAAGTACAAAACAATTCTACAAGTACGGAAACTAAAAGTTGTGCGCTGGATCTGAAATGCATTTGTGTGTGGATCAGCAAGGCGGGAAAATTAGTGCCAAAAGTCAACGTGACAAAACAAATGTCCTGTGATTCACACTACAGGACCTTTGTTTGTCACGTGACTTTTTGCACTAATTATCCGCTTACTTTTAGGATTTACACCTGAATGGGTTCACAAAATAATTGTACATTATCATTCACAAGATACTGCTTGAATATATATCACTTTATTGTCTAATTACATCTAGATTTATATGGCACTTTCACCTTTTGAATTAAATTCCAAAAAAATAGCTTTTCCCTGATATTCTAAATACTATGACTTGCACATTGTATGTGAACCACATTGATGTCAATAAGTGCTTTATTCTACTGGCCCAAACTTTTAATGCTGACAGATAAAACTAAATTAGTGATGTTATTTTCACAAAAAGTAATCAGCATTACGTAGTGCCTTTCTTAAAGGTTCACAAGATTGCAAATAAATACAATGAAACACACAACTGGCAAATATGGGTTCACATTATATACATTTAATACATTAATAAAAATAGCTGTTGCTGACATAGCTTTGTGAGGAACAAATGATTTTTACAATGTCATTCAAATTGTAACTTGTGCAGCCTAACCAGTATGTAGTACAACAGAGCTGTCAGCAGCCATATTTTCATACAACTGTCCCATGTTGTCCAGTAATCATGAACAACAAGCTGGAGAGTGGAGCCTGTAGGAGGTTCCAAGGCAGTGGCACACTTGATCCACCAGGGGGCACAGGATCCGTCCTCCTCCCTGCTCTAGTTCATTTCTGATGTAGTTGATTCTTCTGCTGCGGTGTTCTTTTTGAGCCATTTTAGGATAGCCTATCCATTGCTAAATGCTTAATTGTTGCTGCCGAAGAAGTTCGATGTCACTGCCTTGTGTGCCATAAATATACTATATACATGGGTGCGTGTATGTTGCCCACGACGCCGGCCGCCGGCCGTGGCGCAGTTCACGCGCACCTGCATAATAACGATCTTATCGGTTTAGTGAACAAAATAAATGCAGCAAACAACGGTATTTAATGGAAATTGTCACAAGTTTAATGACAATTTGTTCCGTGAGAAAGTATTTTATTACTTTTTACCATATTTATAGAAGAAAAGTTCACTCCCCCCTTTTTCAATTGAGGATGCCATCTTTTTTTGGGGTGGGGGGGATGCAATGCATGCTTATGCACCCCCTTAGAACCGGGCCTGAACTCCCCAGATTTCCATTTCTGATGATGAAGATGTGTGTGGGTTTATTTTTTGGTGCCCCCCAGGTACTTGGTGCCTATACGCACTCTGCGTACTCAGCGTATAGGGAGCGGCGGGCAGGTGTGTGTGTGTGTGTGTGTGTGTTTGTGTGTGTGTGTGTGTGTGTGTGTGTGTGTGTGTGTGTGTGTGTGTGTGTGTGTGTGTGTGTGTGTGTGTGTGTGTGTGTGTGTGTGTGTGTGTGTGTGTGTATGTGTGTGTGTTTCTGTCTGTGGGCTCCATTGTTTAAAGGAAGTGATGAACCACACAGGGAAGTGGTTGATTACCAATATACTGTAAATGTTTCGTCTGTGCCATGTGTCATTTTATTAGATGTGGTGGCGTGTTTGTCTATTTGAGCCTGAGAAAATCATGGAGCAATACATACAAGAAAATACCTTACCTATGCAGTTTTACATTGATTGTATGTATACAAAATACTCTGCTTTCCATTAAAGCAGTCAGTAAACATATGCATTTGCCATTCAAAATCTTTTATAATGTAATGTTTGTGTATTTTATGTTATAAAAAATATATTACGATTCTATTTCAATGTGTTACTTATATTTTGCAATATCCATATCAACTAATCCTATGGACCATAACCCAGGCCTATAAATGGTTTGAAATGCATGTAATCTGGGATCACAATTACGATTTTGGGCAATGAATCTTGTGTTACTGGTTGCTTCTCACACAATATTAAATACAGCTCTATATATATGTGCTGAAATTGGACGTAATACCTTGGCTGCCTGTGGGGGCGAGTGGCAGCATGTCTATGGGCCGTCTTCCCAGAAATGATGCTAGCCTGAGGCTGCGGGGGACAGCCACCCAGAATTACCACTCGGGAGAGTAAGCAGGAAAAGGGCTTGTCAACTAAAACAATTGGGGCTAAAGGAAAAACAAAAACAAACAAAGGAAACTTAACTTACTAACTTAAACTTTCAACTGTCATCATAGGGCTATCATCCAAAGCATCACTTGTATTCATGTAAATAATGTTTTAATGTCAACACTCTCACATGCTAATTCTACAATATGCTAATAATTATATGCATCTCCTGCATAAGTCACTCAATAACCTCATTTATGACAAGCCACATAACATATACAAATATTTAAGCATATAAACACAATATATGTCTGCGTGCGTGCGTGCGTGCGTGCGTGCGTGCGTGCGTGTGTGTGTGTTTCTGTCTGTGGGCTCCGTTTAAAGGAAGTGATGAACCACACAGGGAAGTGGTTGATTACAATATACTGTAAATGTTTCATCTGATTACAATATACTGTAAATGTTTCATCTGCGACATGTGTCAATTATTAGATGTTGGCGTGTTTGTCTATTTGAGCCTGAGAAAATCATGGAGCAATACATACAAGAAATCACCTCCATGCAGTTATACATTGATTGTACGTATACAAAATACTCTGCTTCCATTAAAGCAGTCAGTAAACATATGCATTTGCCATTCAAAATCTTTAAAATGTAATGTTTGTATTTTATGTTATGAAAATATATTACGATAGTTCTATTTCAATGTGTTACTATATTTTGCAATATCCATATCAACTAATCCTGTGGAACATAACCCAGGCCTATAAATGGTTGAAATGCATGTAATCTGGGATCAATTACGATTTGGGCAATGAATCTTGTTACTGTTGCTTCTCACAATATTAATACAGCTCTATATATGTGCTGAAAGTTGGACATAATACCTTGGCTGCCTGTGGGGGTGAGTGGCAGCTTCTTTTCTCTTTTCCTTTCTTTGGGCGCCGGATGGCTTGAGACTTTTGGACATAATTCCGATACAGTGTCATTAATCTTTTTCTTCGTCTCGGGGTCACGGCCCGGTCAGAATCAGGCAGCTTGGCCTCTGTGACCCCACCCCCCTCACAGAGTGGCAGGTACAGAGCAACGAGCACAAGCAGGCACCCAGAAAAAAAAGGGCTTCTCCATTATTTATAAAGGGGACATTTTATGAAAACCAGCACTTTTTCCTGGGATTTGGGGTATTGTTGTGGGTAGATGGTGGTGCCAAACGAGCCTGGTCTCACAGGAATCCGTGAAAAAGACTACGGACACAACGGGGATCTGTGTCCATGCGCATATTACGGAAATCGGCGTGGTTCCGTAATGATCCCACGGATTTTGAGTTAAGCGTCCGTAGTCATTTCACGGATTCCTGTGAGACCAGGTTGTCCCAAACACATACAAACTTTAAAATAAGTCTACATGAGTGAGTTTTTGAGTGAGATACGCATTTCTGGAAGCAGCCCGCCTCCAGCTACCAAACAAGCGAGTCAGTTTCGGCGCCCCATCCTACGTAGGAAGGGGGTACATTTGAATATTACCTCCCACTTCCCCACTCCACTCCAATCAGAGCATCGCTAAGATTGTGTGGACCAGCGGACGAGCAGCTCCGGCGGGGGGGACTTGGCGCTAGCCCTGCAGCTAAGCTCCGGGAGTACAATCCCTTTCTCTGGCGCCGAGCTCACCCCGCCCGGAGCTGCTGCCGAAGGGAAGTCGGGAGGAGGAGACACATGGAGTAGAAAGGGATTGTACTCCCGGAGCTGAGCTGCCGGACTGCTGCCGAGCTACCCCAGCCGTAGCTGCTCGTCCGCTGGAGCTGCCACCTAGCTTCGGCGCCAGGTCAGCTCCCGGAGTACACCGCCCGAGCTGCCGGACTGTGGCCGGACGGCTTCGATGGCGGCCGGCACCTCCGGCGCGGGAGTCCCGGAGTACAAATCCTTTTTCTTCACCATGTCGCGGTTCATGGACTTCAGAGAGTCAAAGTTCCTTCCCCCCCCTTCTCAACCATGGCCGAGATATCCCCCACTACGAGTCTTTACTTGTGGAAGTGAGACGTCAAAGACAGTCTTTATTATTCATAATATCATCCAAGGCGCACCTAGCTTTTGACCGTGATATTAGATAGATTATATAAACACCAGTATATAATATTATTATTATGTTATATTATATTATATAATATAGATATAAAGCTCCAGGAGTCAGCAAACGGCAACAGCCCCTTCTCCTCCATGCTGTGGTTCAGTCTTAAAGCTCATTGGTCAATGGGCAGCAGCTCATTTGCATCAACACTACAGACGCCAGAAACAATGCATGCTGAAGGGACTGAAACAGAGGGGAATAGCGGTAGACAATATATTTTTTCCCTAAAAGCTATTTTCAGCAAACAGCTTCAAAAACATGTTTTCTGGAACTCAAATACTAGGTTTACTTGTTGGGAAAAGACTATAATATGTCTCCTTTAATAGTCTTTGCTATGACTTTATGTTGCTGTGGGCTTATATAATATTTTGAAATAATAGTAGTAATGGCACTGGTAAAAGAAATAAGTAGTATTTATGCATATAAATATATATATATTATATATATATATATATATATATATATATAATATATATATATATATATATATATATATATACTTATATATATATATATATATATATATATATATACATACAGTATATATTATATATATATATTATAATATATATATATATATATATATATATATATATATATTATATATTATTATATATTTTATTTATTTTTTTCTCCCCTCGTTCTCCGGCGCCCCCCGCGGATGACGGCGCCCCTAGCATTTGCCTATACTGCCTATGCCCAGGGCCGACTCTGCTGCGGGGGACAGCCACCCAGAATCACCACTCGGGAGAGTAAGCAGGAAAAGGGCTTGTCAACTAAAACAATGGGGCTAAAGGAAAAACAAAAACAAACAAAGGAAACTTAATTTACTAACTTAAACTTTCAACCGTCATCATAGGGCATCCAAAGCATCACTTGTATTCATGTAAATAATGTTTTTAATGTCAAACACGTTCACATGCTAATTCTACAATATGCTAATAATTATATGCATCTCCTGCATAAGTCACTCAATAACCTCATTTATGACAAGCCACATAACATATACAAATATTTAAGCATATAAACACAATATGTGTGTGTGTGTGTGTGCTGTCTGTCTGTCTGTCTGTCTGTCTGTCTGTCTGTCTGTCTGTCTGTCTGTCTGTCTGTCTGTCTGTCTGTCTGTCTGTCTGTCTGTCTGTCTGTCTGTCTGTCTGTCTGTCTGTCTGTCTGTCTGTCTGTCTGTCTGTCTGTCTGTCTGTCTGTCTGTCTGTCTGTCTGTCTGTGTGTGTGTGTGTGTGTGTGTGTGTGTGTGTGTGTTGTGTGTGTGTGTTTTGTCTATTAGTCCTGGCTTGCATAAATCCAGTAAATACAAATAGTACATATTGTCTGTTGACGTAGTGTTTACAGGAAGTAATAAAACCAGACAGGGAAGTGGTTTAAAACGATTACTTTATATTAGCACATACGACTGTGTGTTGTCACTATGTCATCTGCTTTTCTATTGTTGTCAAAGAGCGTGGGGAAATCACTGAAAAATCGCCCAGCGGTTGTCAAAGTGGGTACGAGTACCCCTCGGGGTACCTGGATGGGTCTGGAGGTACTCAAAAAATCTGTGATTCACCTTCACGAACCGTCCTGTGGCTGACAGAAGTCTCAGCACCACAAATAAATGTATACAGCCCAGTGTAACCACACTCCCCTTCCACTTATCCACTGCGGGAAACTCACACATTGAAAGATCTACACACCGTGCTTTTGGCCGTTAATGAACGTTGCCATAAGAACAGAGAG
Source organism: Melanogrammus aeglefinus (assembly GCA_900291075.1). Taxonomy (NCBI): domain Eukaryota; kingdom Metazoa; phylum Chordata; class Actinopteri; order Gadiformes; family Gadidae; genus Melanogrammus; species Melanogrammus aeglefinus. Next base: position 10,193 of record OLKM01004265.1, on the reverse strand, counting down.
GTTTGTCACAAAATCGGGAGTCAGAATCTTAAGGTTAGTTAAGAACCGACAACCACTACTTTTTGTAACTTTTGGTTGATGTAACGCCTATGACACAAGAGCTAATCCATTAACTCCAAAGAGTTGTAATGCATGTCATCTGGGATTAATTTAAATTTATTTGGGCAATGAATCTTATTACTGTTGTTCAAAATCTTTTAATATTGCTCTGTATGTGCTGGAATTGCACGTAATACTTGTGCTACCTGTGGGGCAAGTGGCAGCATGTCTAAGGGCCGTCTTCCCGGCAATGATGGTAGCCTGAGGCTGCAGGGGAGAGCCTCCCAGAATCCCCATTCGGGGGGAGGGGGGGGTGAAAGATAGAGAAGAAAAACAATAGCAAACAAAGGCAACTTAACCATTACAATACACCCGTCATTCATTAAAGGTCCTTCATCCATAGCATCACTTGTATTAACGTTAATAATGTTTTTACATCACTTTTACATCACTTTTATATCGCATGACACCCTTCCATGCTAATTGTACAATATGCCATTTATGATACAAATGTATAACCAGTTAATTTCATTTAGCCACATAACATAACCAATATTCAATCATATAAACAAAATATATAACAATTAAATCATGTTTAGAATACCGGACAATATCAATTTCAAACATTCCTAAAAAATGCAACATATAGGACAATGCATGTGTGTCATATGTTACCCTAACACACGCAAACAAGTCTCTCCTTTTTATCAGTATGTTTTGGGAATTTCCTTCTCCTTAGTCTAGCCCCTCCTACTTACTCCATCATAGGGTGTGTTTCTTCATCCAGTGACTCACTTTGGCTGGTTACTCAACACATCAGGGCCCGGTTGTGAAGGTATATAATGCCTGCCTGCGGTGCTCCTAACTCACAACTTAAGTCCTTCACGGCAAAACAACATGCGCTCTTTGAACCTGTGCATCTTCCTGAGCTTGACGGCGGCAGTGGTTTACTCCCTGCCCCTAGACAGAGAACAACCGCCACAACAAATCACACATAAAGATGAAGAATTTGCAGAGGTAAGTCCTTTTTATTTTTTACTTTGGCTTAGCTGTGTTTTAATTTTTACACATCGCATTGGTATTCACCAATTATCTTTTGAGGAACAAACAGACAATGCTCTCTTTCAATTTTAAAGGGTGTATAACTTTGAATTGATTGTTGTTTTGCATGCATGTATGCATGCTTGACAATCAATACATCATCATAAACAGCCCATAAGTCTATAAATCCTGTTCCTTAGTGTCTGATCATTGTTTCACTATCTTCCACCAACCTTCTCTCTCTCACTCTCACTCTCACTCTCTCTCTCTCTCTCACTCTCACTCTCACTCTCACTCTCTCTCTCTCTCTCTCTCTCTCTCTCTCTCTCTCTCTCTCTCTCTCTCTCTCTCTCTCTCTCTCTCTCTCTCTCTCTCTCTCTCTCTCTCTCTCTCTCTCTCTCTCTCTCTCTCTCTCTCTCTCTCTCTCTCTCTCTCTCTCTCTCTCTCTCTCTCTCTCTCTCTCTCTCTCTCTCTCTCTCTCTCTCTCTCTCTCTCCCTCTCTCCCTCCCTCCCTCCAACAGAGCTACCTCAAGAGCTTCTTCAACCTCACCAAAGAGAGTAAGAGGTCTTTTGGTCGCCAGGGGGTCAACCCCATGGTCGAGAAGCTCAGAGACATGCAGCGCTTCTTTGGCCTGCATATCACTGGCTTGGTGGACGCTGACACCATGCAGATGATGAAGAAAGCCCGCTGCGGGGTCCCCGACACCCAAGTCGCACGCTTCTCCACTTTTGGGGGGGACCTTAAGTGGCAGACAAAAGCTCTCACATACAGGTAACAGGCACCAGAATACATGCCATTGGGTGGATTCTGTTAAAACGTTTTCTAATATTGTGTCTTCACACAGACACAGACACATTATGTCAATGCATACATTCTTAGCATGGTTAATCCCAGCAGGAATTGAACCCCCTTACCCTGGAAGCACTCATAAGATTTTTCACAAGAAAGGACTACCACCTTGTTTCCATCTGCTCGTGGGGGTCTGGGGGTCTTGAGATAAGTGTGCCTATAGGAATGATGTCTGATCAAACATCTAATTCTCTTTTTATCCTCACAGGATTCTGAACTACACTCCGGACATGTCCCGGGCAGAGGTAGACGAGTCTGTGGAAAAAGCGTTGAATGTGTGGTCCAGGGTCACTCCCCTGACGTTTCAAAGGATCGAGCGCGGTACCGCTGACATCATGATCTCCTTCGGAAGAGGATGTAAGTGTTGACACCGGCCTAGAGACTAACCCATCATTGTTAGATTCAACGTCTGTGCCCTCTGGCTTTTGGGAATTAATGTCAAGTCAAACTATTCAAGAAAGAGCACAAAATATGGACCAACAACAAGCCATATCAATACCATATATAGTATTAATATAATACTAATATATTATATATGATGTAGTATCTAATCTTATCAAATAATAATAAAACAATGCAATACTACAACATAATAAATAGGGCAAAAAGTGAGCTGCGAAATCTGACTAAAATAGGCAGATAAATAGCTTATAGCATCACTAGGCTGCCTTATTTCCACTGCCTCCCAAAACAAAACACAACAACCAATCCACTGCTTTCATGCCAGCAGTTAAATGAGGATGTTCTTGCCATGTTGCACGTTGAAAGGATGTTGGGGAGATTCATCACAGGACTTCAATCGTCTCCCTAATTGTACCATCTCTGTGTTTGGTGTGCCTGACAAAGTGTTTTTGACGTTGTTCCGACAGCGCATGGGGATTACTACCCCTTCGACGGCCCCCAGGGCACCCTCGCCCACGCCTTCGCCCCGTCCACGGGGATCGGCGGCGACGCTCATTTTGATGAAGACGAGGATTTCACCTACCGCTCAAGAAGTGGTGAGTTCGGCGCACGGAGAATCGCTGGAATATGAACCATTACGCATTGAAAAACAGCACATATCAATATAGCGGGGCTCTCATGTTTCATGTTTGTGTTTGTGTATTTTTCAGGTTATGTTCTTTTCCTGGTTGCGGCCCATGAGTTTGGACATTCCCTGGGCTTGAGCCACTCCAGTGACCCCGGTGCGCTCATGTACCCAAATTACATCTACAAGAACCCCGACACGTTTCAGCTGCCCCGCGACGATGTCAACGGCATCCAGTCCCTCTATGGTCAGTGGAAGGATTAACTTTATTTTAGTGCTACTTGCTTGCTAGGATCGCTTGCCCTACCTGTAATCCCAAACAAAAACGTATCTAATGTAAGGAATAATGTTTAAGAATGTAGGTTATAATGATGCTGGAAGGATTTGAAGACAGTTAAAGGTCAAAATGTTGGATGGCGGCGGGTGTTGTATCGTTGCTGTCTGTCTTAAGCGATGGAGATGCATTTCCAACCAATCACAGTTATCGGGATTTGTCTGAGAACAGGTCTCGGAAACATTTCTATTACTCGACTGATGAATTTCGTTGAACCACGTCCATCCAGGTTCTAATGTCAACGTGAACCCAAATGAACCCACACCACCCACAACCCCCAACTCCTGTGACGCCACCATGGTCCTCGACGCTGTGAGCACCCTGAGGGGCGAGATGCTCTTCTTCAAGGGCAGGTAGAGACCGTTCAAAACACGATAACCCTACACTCCAAGGACCTTTCATGGATTCATGATTTGCCGAATTCTCATTCACTGTTTGATTGTTGTTGTTTTTGTCTTGCAGTTTTCTCTGGCGTAAGCACCCCCAGAACCCCAGGCTCCAGCAGTCCCTCATCTCCAGCTTCTGGCCCGACGCCCCCGAAAAAGTCGATGCTGCTTTCGAGAGCCACGAGAATGACAGAGTCTATCTTTTCCAAGGTACAAGCTCCAGCAGCGCAGCAATGATCTGCTGTTGTTTAGCAAGTTTTTAAAATGTTTTACGAAAAATGGCAGAAAGGGTATTATGTCTTATAGCACTTCAAAAAAAAGCACAGTGTTACACAGAAAAGATCTTTGTGGGAAAAAATTTTCGCATACATGCTAATCCTGGTTCTTTCCCCGTGTCCCTCCAGGTCGTCAGGTCTGGGCTTTCTCCGGGTATGATCTGGTGAGCGGCTTTCCCAAGAATATCGACTATTTCGGTCTGCCTAGGAACGCAAACAAAATCAATGCTGCCTTGTACGATACCCGTACGCGCAGGACCTTGTTCTTTGTGGGCGACCTGTACTATAGGTAAGAAAACTACCAAAAAACAATCACAGCTACACTACTTTCGACTGATAACTGACTCATGCAAAGGGGTCGATCGTCTCTGTGCACGCCATTTTACGAGCCTTGAGTCACAGTTTCACTCTTGTGTTTCCACAGTTATGATGAGGCTAGACGAACGATGGACGCAGGATTCCCCAAGTCAATAGAAACCCTCCTCCCAGGACATACCAGCAAGGTGACAGCTGGATTCCAGTACAGAGGTGAGTGATGACATGATGCCAATGGTTGCCAAAATAATGTTTATAGTTACATGTTATATCACTAGACCCTTGAACTAGACCCCCGCTGGAAAAGTTGTTGATCCGAACATATATTAGGAAACTTTTTAACTACAGCCGTCACTCTTTTCAACTATATTAATTAGTTCAGTTGAGCCGTTTGGGTTTTCTTGCACTCTTATTCGTTAAAATTATTTGAATGAAAATGACAATGCGGTTCCATTGTGCCAGGTTTAACATGTTCCTCCATCGTACCACCTGCAAACCCACTAACGCTGTGTTCTTCTTCCCTCAGGTTACACCTACATTTACAGTGGATCCAACATGTTTGAGTACAGCCTGAGGACCGGAAGGCTGTTCCGTGTCCTGAACAACCATTACTTCCTGCCATGCGCTAACTAGAAGAATCTGACCTGATATTGTGTTTTTCAACCAATGGCAGTCCCAGCGAACAAAGCAGTGTTACATTTCCTAATAATATATTTTAAAAAGATCTATTAATTTTGGAGCAGATGTTTGTAGCCTACATATGTTTTTTTATTGATGAAAACATTTATTTTTTAATAAACATGATTTTTCAATCCTAATTTATTTGTACTATGTATCGACAAAAGATTAATTTAAACAATAAAGACATTTGAATGTAATATGTTTGTTATTTGTTTTTTAAATTTTATATCAACAAGTGATGTGCAAATAGGGATACTGGTTGGGATATCAAATCTCTTAATGCTGATATAGGAAAGGGTTTAAAAGAGAGAGTGTAACAATTAGCAAAGAGAGGAAGATTTTGAAACCAAACAATCAAAAGATTCCCTTCCCACTGCTCCATATGTTTCTCCACCATTGAGAAATGTTGCGTGTGAAAAAAGATCCAATCAAGGAAGAGATCCCTTGATTGGTCAGAAATAGGTTCATAAAGAGCTGTGAAGAAAAGATAGCTGGACCACTTCTAACAAATTACACTCAAATAATAGCCGTTAGCCATTTATGTGTGTGTGTGTGTGTGTGTGTGTGTGTGTGTGTGTGTGTGTGTGTGTGTGTGTGTGTGTGTGTGTGTGTGTGTGTGTGTGTGTGTGTGTGTGTGTGTGTGTGTGTGTGTGTGCAGCATTCTCTCAGACATTGGTTTTGTCGGCCTCAAGTTCGCCTGTTTTGCCACTCAGTTTGACTCTGTCAAAATGACTAACCCTCACCCTAGCCCTAACCCTAAACCAAACCCGACCCTAATTCTAACCTTGACCCGCAACATAACAGGGGGGTTAAGCAGTGTGTGTGTGTGTGTGTGTGTGTGTGTGTGTGTGTGTGTGTGTGTGTGTGTGTGTGTGTGTGTGTGTGTGTGTGTGTGTGTGTGTGTGTGTGTGTGTGTGATATTGCATATTGTGTTGTATATAATATTGAAATTAACATTGATATACTGAATGCAATATTGTAGGGAGATAATTAATTGAATATAAAAGAGCATATAAAAAGATGTATCTGATTCTGGAAAGTCGATCATTGATTTTTAAACTACAATACCCACAATACAACGCGATTCCAAAGCGTCACTGGAACAGAGCTCTACACACACCTCCTACTATGATTGGACGACACACAGACCCCTCCCATGCTCCCATGCATCGTCTGGGAAGGGTGAAGTAGGCGGTGGAGAGTTGCCAAGTGAGACAGAGCAAGCCTGACCTTTTTTATTAGCTTAAATTATGTCATCCAGTGGACTTTTAACCATGCGTACTCAAATGTGCAAACGCCTGGTAAGTGAGTGTGACAACTATTGCAAACAGATCCATCCGTATCTTTTTCTAAAGTTGTTTTGTCAGCCATCTTCAAAACACATGCTACAGCTAGCTGCAAGCAGTTTACATGCAGCCTGGGCTGAGTGTGTCGCTTTCTTATCGTCCTTGAGCAAATTATAACTTTATCTTTAACTGATAACCACTGCTTGATGTAGAACCTCTGTATGTTTACCAAAACTGTGAAATACAAACACATCACATATTCGAAGGGGCGGCGTTTGCGTCCGGGTTGTGCTCTCGGCCCACTATAATGTGTATGTGGTGTGTATATTGGTTTGCGGACAATGACAACAACCCAAACAATACTATGTTGCCTGATTCGTGTTGACGATTGTTGTTGTTTTCAATTATGGAATCAACCTGTGACTATATAAAGCTTGTGACTCAGAGACGGAAGAGTATATAGTAATACTGAACGTAGAGTCACTTATAAGGTCATTGGAGGTTACTGATTTATAAGCTATACGGTTCGAAAAAGGTCGTAAAAGTGTTGCAAATGTTAAGAAGTTTGAGTCACAAAGATGTGAGTCACTTCTACAAATACAACCATATGTTGTTAGGAGATTAGATAGCCTACCAATTTTATTTATAGACACGTGGTGATGATGCTGTGGAGGACCTGTTATGATGATGTGGATGATGTGTGGATTCACAAAAGTGCATCTGGTTCAATCTTTGCAGGCACACAAGTACCTGTCAAGAACCTACTCCTCTCGTTCCTCCCTTAATGTGAGTACTGAGTGTCCTTGCTGAAACGGCACATTGTAGAAGCTCACTGCTGGCTTTAATCAGGTGTTTCCCCATGCTCTCAGGAGTTGGTAATTCGGTCATGTCGGTGCCGCACCCTATGGGCTCCTTTAGAGGAAGCCTGGCAGCAGTGCCAGCCACCAAACTGGGCTCCATCGCAATCAGAGGAGCCATCGATAAAGCAGGTACAGTGTTCAACAGAGCACTGCCATGTAGCCATGCTTAAGGCATTGTGCATGCTTATACTTATCATACATGGCTACCGGGGTTCACTTTTCCCTTCTCTTCCGTTGACACCTGAATATATGAACTGTTTCTCTGTAGGTATCCCGGTAGAGGAGGTGAAGGAGGTGTACATGGGGAACGTCCTGCAGGCCGGAGAGGGTCAGGCCCCCACCAGACAGGCCTTGCTGGGAGCAGGTGCGAGCTACACTGCATGATGAAGAACCACATGCACAAACATACCAAACAAACAAAGAGTCACCAGCTACGTCTCATTGCTGTCCTTCAGGTTGTACCCTGGGCACTCCAGCCACCACTATCAACAAAGTCTGTGCCTCTGGAATGAAGTCCATCATGCTGGCTGCCCAGAGCCTAATGTGCGGTCACCAGGTAACGGTCCTTCATCGTCGTTCAGCGTCCTTCATATCATTGTAATGGGAGAGTTCATTCACAGAAGGTCACCTTTACCCCTTTTGAACACCTTCCTATGGAGCACAGCTCTTGTCACAGCAGGGCCTCCATGGCCCCATGTAGCACAGGACCTACGGTTCCTGGGTTGAACCATTATATTCACATTTACATTAAGGGAATTTAGCAGACGCTTTTATCCAAAGTGACCTAAAATAAGTACATTTCTATAAGAAGAAAGGGAAAACGATATATAGTTTTCAGTACAGTAGAGATATTCATAGAGCATTTTAATTGCTAGGTTAAACCGTTCCCTGTAGACAAGATACAACAAGAATCAAGAAACGTCCCGTCTTTCTGTGTGTTCTCCCCCAGGACGTGATGGTGGCGGGGGGCATGGAGAGTATGTCCAACGTGCCCTACGTCATGACCAGGGACACGCCCTCCTACGGCGGAGTCCGCATGGAGGACCTCATCGTCAAGGACGGCCTCACCGACGTCTACAACAAGTTCCACATGGTGAGCTCTGAACTGGTTACCCGCGGTTACTGGAAGGCGATTAAAATAGACACACAGACGCAACTGCACATACACTCGCTCCCTGCTCCCAGGAGACATTGCTTCCTTTTGGTCGAGCAGAGCAAGGATTAAAGAGTTGGATTATGTCATGCTCGAGGCTTTTTGGTGAATATAATTTATTTTTAAATATAATCTGTGTTTGGGTACATTAGTATAGGGTAAAGATTGATTTATTCATCTATGTATGCTATTATGCGTTTGAGAACATTTGAGGATTGTATTGGTTCATGTAAATCACGGTCTAGTTCAGGGTTTTCGGTCACTGTTTACCGTTTCGGTCATTTTATGTTTGATTGATTCGAAGATACGGTAAACGGTTTAGCATTATTTAAAAACATTCAGAAGTACTTCATACAGTAAACAGAAATAAAGATGACTAATGTAATGTTGCCAACATTACAACACAAATAAACCCATTCAATAGTCGGCCCTATAATCTTCTTATTAAAGAGCATGATCATATCGGACAATGGCAATAAACCTGACCCTCAATAATAAGACAACACCGAGCTACCTTTTGCGGACATTCACCACTGTTGCCATTGTTCAAAAGGTCTGGTCTGAAGAGCGTGTTAGGGCAGTTTCTAGTTCTGAGTTCTTAACCCTACACATCTTACCAGCCATGCGTAGTTACATTCTGCAAACTCCCGTGTCGGCCACTACCTCCACCGGATATGGAATGCCACATAAAGCAGTATTGTCTACGCGGAATCCTTGAAATGACAATGGGATCTAACAAATGCTCACTCTCATCGCCTGCCAATGCCTCCCTTTATGTTGTCTACTGAGTATGTAATCAAGTATTTAAAGTCACTCCAATATAAAACGATGAAATAATTAAGTCTTTACTCATCAATTATGTGGCTGTGGACGGGAACCGCTACACCCCTATTTACACACTTATTATTTTTATATAAAAAAAATATTTTTGGTGAACTGCATGGCAGTGTAACAAATCCTAGTGGTCAATCTTGGATTCATTAAAAAAATAAAAATGACAACGAGTCCACACATGAGATAAAACACCATTCATTAGAATAATCCGGCCTTCCAGAATGGTCTCTTAAACAAACTCATTTCAATGACCCACATTATTTCCCTCCCCTGCGTGTGCGTGTGTGTGTTTGTTTTCTCGTAACAGGGTAACTGCGCCGAGAACACGGCCAAGTGCTGGCATCACCCGAGAGCCAGACGCCTACGCCATCGGCTCCTACACGCACAAGCGGCTGTCAGCCGGCATCTGCCAAGAGACGTGCCCGTCAGCATCCCACAGAGAGGTGAGTGGTACACGTCTTCACTGCTCTAAAATGAAGGACCCCAACCCTAACGAACCCGAGAAATCCGTTCCGAAATTATTTTTATTCCCTTTATTATTGACCATAAAATGTGAACCCTAACCTGAATGGGTCCTGGCTCGGGTCCCGTCTTGTACTTTTGCGTAGATCTGTGAAGACCTCTAGTAGCGATAGAGAAGCAGCCATCGCAAGTGTATTTGACAGTTTGTTTGTTTACGTTTTAAAAAGTATCCCTGTCCACCTGCCATACTACTATTTTTGTGTGTGTGTGTGTCCGTGGTGGTGTCTGTGGTTGTGTGGTTGTGTGTGTGCCTGTGTTGTAATAGGTGTTGTATTGTGTGTGGCATTGTGTGTGGTACCCCCCACAGGTAAGCCTGACGTGTGTTGTCTGAGGACGAGGAGTGGAGGCGTGTGGACTTCAGCAAGGTCCCCAAGCTGCGGGCAGTGTTCCAAAGTTGAGAACCTGTAATGCGTGATCTCACCTGCTGCGTGCTAGATGGGAATTGATAGCAATTTAACATTTCTATCCATTATCGATTTTGTCTTATCGATCCATCCTTATCATTATCTTAATCGCATTCACTTTAGGGATAAGTACAACTTTGTTGTATGACTCTTCTTTAATATCTGATTTTCACATTTAATTGCGTC
>OLKM01004264.1:0-23870 GCA_900291075.1 Melanogrammus aeglefinus | reverse complement strand
TTTTGCATTTTTTGGCCAATATCTAAGCCAGTTTTCTTTACATTACATCTCAAATCTGAATATTGGCAATGAATTTGTCCATGTAGGAAAACTTACCAAAGCACATTTAATTCATGTTTGTACCTTGTTTAGTCAAAAAGATACACTGAAAAACAGATTTCAGCCTGGCGGTGGCGGCCATATTGGATCTCAATTTGAGGCATTTTGGGACATTTTTGAGCTTCATATACAGCAGATTTGGATTCAGCACCCCTTAATACCCTTAGAAATGTTGTATAATATAAATATTCACAAAATGCCTCCAGCCCTTTGAATAAGCACATTTTCAGAAATTCTGCCTAGACTAACTCCCAAAGACCAGCTGACGGCCAAGCTCACAGACAGGGCGCATCAATGCATGATGCAGCAGATGGCGGTTGTGAACAACATCGCCCTGCTAGCGCATGACATCTCCACCATGGCTGACCCTCATCGTCTGGCCGAACGGGCAGTCGACGTGGCGAAAGCTGCCGGTGTCATCCTCTGCCTCTGTTCCACCGGTGCGGTAACAGCGGCCCGGACGGTGGCATGGCAGCACCTAATTCAGCGGAACCTGTGGCTGCAACAGACCCCGGGCATCCCTGAGCCGGTGAGGCGTCAGTTGCTAGAGTGCCCCATCAGCTCGGACGGGCTGTTCGGGCCCCGCCTGTCGTCCATGATGGACGAGATGCAGGCTGCTTCCGAGGAGGCAGAGAAGTTCCGGAGACACGTCTCCCGCCCTCCGCCTCCACCCCGACAGCAGCGCCCCGCCCCGGGTCCCCGTCGCCGCCGTGGGCCCCCGACAGCCACCGTTGCGGCGCCGCCTGCAGCTCCTCCTGGCCCCGCCCGCCCCCGTCGTGGGCTGTGGTGAGCGGCCAGCAAGGGCCCCGGGCAGCGGGCTCATGGGGCAATGCCCCTCCCCACAAGCGCCGGCGAAGGCCATGATGGGGCGAGGGAGACGCGTGTGACGGCGAGAAAACAACGGCTCTTTTAAGAGCCACCCATCTCTTTAAAGACGGCTGTTTTCTCCCCACATCCCAGTTAACGCCGGAGCCTGTCGGCTCGGCCATAACTGTTTCGCGCGCATCTCCCACTACGTATAGGCAGGCCGTCAATAAACCTATTATTGATCGTGCCAGCCCATTGCCTCTTGAAAGGCAAACTCGCCCGGCTAATCAGCCCCGCCCGCCTCCATCGCAGGCCGCGGCCAGCGGCCAGCAAAGGCCTCGGGCAGCGGGCTCATGGGGCGATGCCCCGCCCCACAAGTGCCGGCTATTACGGGGCGAGGGAGAAGCGTGTGACAGCGGGAAACGTCTCTTTTCTAAAGACGGCTGTTTTCTCCCCACACCCCAGTTAACGCCAGAGCCTACCGGTTCGGCCGTAACTGTTTCACACGCATCTCCCACCACAGATAGGCAGGCCGTCAATAAACCTCACATTATTGATCGAGCCAGCCCTTCATTACCTTTACAAAGGCAGCCTCGCCCGGCTTCCCATTCCCGCCCGCCTCCGTCGCAGGCGGCGGCGAGCGGCCAGCGAAGGCCTCGGGCAGCGGGCTCATGGGGCGATGCCCCGCCCCACAAGCGCCGGCTATTACGGGGCGAGGGAGGAGCGTGTGACAGCGGGAAACGTCTCTTTTCTAAAGACGGCTGTTTTCTCCCCACACCCCAGTTAACGCCAGAGCCTACCGGTTCGGCCGTAACTGTTTCACACGCATCTCCCACCACAGATAGGCAGGCCGTCAATAAACCTCACATTATTGATCGAGCCAGCCCTTCATTACCTTTAGAAAGGCAGCCTCGCCCGGCTTCCCATTCCCGCCCGCCTCCGTCGCAGGCGGCGGCCAGCGGCCAGCGAAGGCCTCGGGCAGCGGGCTCATGGGGCGATGCCCCGCCCCCACAAGCGCCGGCTATTACGGGGCGAGGGAGAAGCGTGTGACAGCGGGAAACACCTCTTTACCTAAAGACAGCTGTTTTCCCCCCACACCCCAGTTAACGCCAGAGCCTTCCCGGTTCAGCCGTAACTGTTTCACACGCATCTCCCACCAACATATAGGCAGGCCGTCAATAAACCTCGTATTTATTGATCGAGCCAGCCCTACATTACTTTCCCCTCACCACATCATGCCTGGCATGACATGTGGCGGGGCGGCCGCTGAAACGAGCTCTCTGTCTACGAATGACACGCAGGTCGTTCACAGTGTCGGCAGTCTGCTACCCAGCCGCAGTGTTATTCCTCCTCGCGTCCCAACGCTCGGGAGAGAGGGAACTACACTATTATCACAAGCTGAGCAGGCAGGGCATGCCTCTGCTAATGACACACACACCCAGCCCTTTCGGGCAAAGCTCCCCATGGGCTGCGAGGAGGGATCCTCCCCTCGCAGCGGCGGCAGGGGCTCAAGCGTGGCTCGTTTCCATGACAGCCGCATCGAAACAAGAGGCTGCACGGCCGCTTTCGGAGCATTACTCGGAATGGCTGAACGCATGCAGCCTGGCCAAATGGATGGACAGGCTGATCAGCAAGGGTCACACCCTGCAGTTCACCTCCGTTCCGCCGCGATTCAACGGGATTGTGGAAACAACGCTGTCATCCAAGGATCAACAGCTGTCACTTTTTGCGGAGCTACAGCAGCTTCTAGCGAAAAAAGTGATTTCCGCAGTTCCCGCAGGGAGGAGGAAATGCAGGGATTTTTTATTCCCGTTATTTCCTGGTACCCAAGAAAACAGGAGGGCTGAGACCGATTCTTCGATCTAGCCCTATTCAACAAATGCATCGCGGAGAGGCCGTTTCACATGTTAACAATCAGACGAGTGTTACAGTGTGTAAAACCGGGCGACTGGTTCACATCAATAGATTTGAAGGACGCCTACTTCCACGTCACAGTGATCCCCAAACACAGGAAATTCCTGCGTTTCTCATTCCAAGGGTCACACTACCAGTACAACCGTCTCCCGTTCGGCTATTCTCTAGCCCCACGAACGTTCTCCAAGTGCGTGGAGACGGCTCTCCAAGCCGCTGCACGCAACAGGAATGAGAGTACTGTTCTACTTGGACGATCTGCTTTTGATGGCTCACTCCAAGGAGGAAGCGGCTATTCAAACAAAAAAACTGGTAATTCACCTGTCGAATTTAGGCTTCGCCATAAACTGGAAGAAGAGCTCCCCCCTCCCCTCACAGAGTGTGATGTATTTGGGGGTAGAGCTGGATTCAGCTGTAATGAGAGCACGGCTCTCACAGCAGAGGATGGAGACGTTGTGGTCTCTCCTCCGCCGTTGTTCCCCGGGCAGCGTCGTGACAGCCCTCTCTGTCATGAGGCTGCTGGGCATGATGTCGGCCGCTCACACGGTGGTGCCACTTGGGCTGCTTCACATGAGGTTGCTGCAGAGATGGTTTTCTCGCCTGCGCATTGACCCGGTGCGTCAACGGCGGCGCAGAGTGGCCATTCCCCTATCAGTGGGCCCCGATTTGACCCACTGGGGCGATCCCCGAACTCTCGCGAGAGGGGTGCCGTTGGGCAGAGCAACGTCACACATCTCAGTGTTCACGGATGCTTCTCTGTCGGGCTGGGGAGGAACATGCGAGTTTCACGTAGTGGGCGGCGTTTGGCCGCCCCCCGTGACCATGAATATAAACGCATTGGAGCTCCTCACTGTGTTGAAGGTTGTCCAACACTTTGCCCCAATGTTGACGAATCAACACGTAATGATTCGCACGGACAACAAGGCGACAGCAGCATACATAAATCGCCAAGGGGGCGTGCGCTCGGCACAGCTGCTGAGCATAGCGAGACAGCTGTTATGCTGGGCGCACGCACACTTGCTCTCCATCAGAGCAGCGTACATCCCCGGTGTCTTGAACAGAGGGGCCGACAATGATGTCGAGGGGGGGTCCCCAACCAGGAGGCTGGACTCTGCACCACGATCTGATGAATCAGATATGGAGCGAGTTTGGGAAGGCGGAGGTCGACCTATTCGCTATGCGGGAGAACACACAGTGCAAGCTGTGGTTCTCTCTCAGCGCGAAGGACAATCCCCCGCTCGGGGTGGATGCGTTCGCTCACAGACCGTGGCCGAACACACTCCTGTACGCTTTCCCACCCGTCCCCCTGATTCCCCAAGTCTTGGACCGCATCCAAGAGGAGCGGCTGTGTATGATTCTCATAGCACCGCAACGCACGAGTGCACCGTGGTTTCCCTGCCTCCAGCGTCTGCTCTCGGGGCCCCCTTGGCGGCGAGACGCTCTCTCACAGGCAGGGGGAGCAATCATAGATTACCCAGAGATCGGCCAGCGCTTGTGGGCCTGGCCGCTGAACGCGAGTGCCTAGAGGGTCTCGGCCTCTCCCAGGAGGTCGTGCGGACCATCCAGGGTGCCAGAGCTGACTCCACCAGAGCGTGTTACTCGGCTAAATGGGCGGCTTTTCCAGAGATGGTGCAACGGAGAGAGGGTGGTGATGCCCATCTTCCTGCCCTTTGCCGCAAGTGCTCTCTTTCCTCCAGTCACTTATGGAAAGAGGGCTGGCTTTTAGGCACGATTAAAAACGTACGCGGCTGCTGTTTCATCATGCCACGAAGGTTTCGGGAGATAAAAACTGTTTTTAGTCACCCCTTAATGAAGCGCTTCCTAAAAGGTGTGAGGAGAGAGCGACCTGTGACGCGCTCTCTCACTCCACAATGGGATTTAACACTGGTGCTGCGCGCACTGGTTAAAGCCCCATTTGAGCCTCTTGACCAGGTGCCCCTCAAGTTTGTGTCAGCCAAGACAGCTTTGCTGCTGGCCCTGACGTAAACTAAGAGAGTGAGCGACCTGTCTGCACTAGCCCCTTCTTGTCTTAGAATACAAGGGGACGGCAGTTCGGCCATATTACGCCCGAATCCGGCTTTTATACCAAAGAGTATTAGGCCTACTAGCTCGTTCAGATCGATGGTAATAACACTCAATGGTTTCTCTCTCCCTCCGCATCAATCTGAGGAGGAGGCGACAGCCCATCTCTTGTGCCCCCGTGCGCGGCGCTTGCCTGTTATGTGAAACGCACGGCGGCTCTGCGCAACAATCTCAACAGTTATTTGTGCATTGCAGAGACCATTCCCAAGGCCTTCCCCTGACGAAACAAACGGCTGTCACATTGGCTGTGTGATGCTATCACACAGGCTTATGTGTCAGCGGGGGTTGAGCCGCCTGAGAATATCAGGGCTCACTCGACCAGAGGAATATAGTCCTCTGTCGCTCTGCAAAGAGGGATGCCGATGGAGGATATCTGCACAGCAGCCTCCTGGGCTTCCCCATGCTCTTTTATTAGGTTTTACCTAAGAGACATGTCGCGCCTCTCTATGACGCACTCAGTTCTGGGTGCTTTGTCGGAGTGAGTGTGATTGTGTGACTATTCCCCTCGCATATTAAACAATGTGAGGTGGAGTCGAATGTTCATGCTGAGAGCTTTTGTGTCTTATCCGACACATTAGAGCTGCTCGTTGATGACATGCCGTTAGACGCATGACATATGTTATGCTATGTCTGACGCATGATACTATATGTATGTAGCTGTGTTTCTGGTACCAATCGGGACCAATGAGGCATAGACTCTATATCGTGCTTCGCCCTTTTAACCCAATAGCGATAGCCTTAAAAGGCGAAGCCTATACGACTTAGAACGATAGTTCACGTATTGTAACTCTAGATTCTATGAGTATAGGCGCAGCCTTTTAAGTGTCGGCCTCATGGTCCTTTTAATAGCTGAAGAAAAGCTGTTTGTAGGGAGCAGATCGTCCGCCGGCGCCCGAATATATGGGTGGCCCGCGGACGTGATTGAGGCCCACGCTGTTGGTGGGCGGGGATTACAAAATTTTCAGTGCTACGGCTCACGCCTAGGGATAACCCAATAGCGATAGCCTTAAAAGGCTGCGCCTATACTCATAGAATCTAGAGTTACAATACGTAACTATCGTCTTGTACTCATCAGTCTATTTATGTTTTTCCAGTCTTATGTTCCAACTGCTGGCCTGCGCCTTGTCGTGGTGGCGAGTGGGCTTTAAACCAAGACAGGCCATTCTGAATCGTTTCTTTCACAGCTATTTTCTTTGATTTCTCCTCCAGGACACTGCTTAGGCCTATGGGAGGTGTACTCCATGGTAAAATGATATTGGGTTCTTATAGTAGCTCTTACAGCTGTTTGCAGTAGTATCATTTTATTCTGAGGTTTACGGAAGCTTAGTTTAAAGTTTAAAAACTATACTTTTCATTATTGCAATGTTTTGATGTCAGCAATAGAAGATTAAAAGCTGCACTAATGTACTATATATATATATATATATATATATATATATATATATATATATATATATATATATATATATATATATATATATATATATATATATATATCTGATACATGGAGAACAGTCACTTAGTTAAAAAACAAAAAGCCCAGCATACTGAATAGTGTTAAAGTATATTGTTATTTGTAATGGTTGTGATGGCCCCAGTACCTGCCTGCTGTCCTGGCAGGTGCTTGTGGGTAGAGCTGAGGGAATAGAGAATGGGAAACACAGGCCAGGGCTACAAACAGCATGGTGGGACACTGATTAAGTAAGGCCAATGAAGGAAGCTCAATCTTTATTTTGAAATAATACTCATGCTTTTTTATGAAAATTATAATTTTTATTTGTAATATATTAGGGCTGTAACTTTCACAACAAAATTAAAATGCCCCATAATTTGGATGTCTGTATACCTGAAAAGCCAGTAGAAACACTAATAAAAGTGAAGGGCTAGCGTATGACTGCCCTTCACAGGTCAGATGTTGAACTAGATTTTTACATACAGTCCTGTGTTGTTCAGGATAGCCGGGCGCAGGCGGAGTCAACGTCTACAAAGATCGCCACGACTGTGAAAATAAACGGGTGACGTCACAAACACGTTCGTCAAGGTTCGTCAAGAATAAAAAATATTAGCCTAGCCTCACCTGTTTTTTACATGTAGAAACGCCACTGGTTATAAACATGGAACCCAGTCAGGATTTAAGATGATTTGAGGTCAATTTGTATCTGCTAATCACTGTAGCTCCTGTGATTGGTTGGCTTCATAGCCAATATCAATTCATCTCCTGTCTGCAGTGTCGCCTCTCGAATGGGAAAATTCTGCCTCTCCGAACTCTGCCTCTCTGAACATTGCCTTTCTGAACACTGCCTCTCTGAACACTGCCTCACTGCCTCTCCACCTCTCTGACCACTGTCTCTCAACCCTGCCTCTCTGCCTCTCAGGCAGCAGGACCCTGCAGACCAGTTGGTGTTTTAATGCTATTCAGTTATAAGGGCAAGCCCCAGCTGGAGAAGGAGAGGTCACCTCCCCTCAACGTGTAGGATGAGGAAGTGTGCAAGAACACAACTGGAGGAATGGTTTAATAATACTTATCATGCTGTGTGTGTGTGTGTGTGTGTGTGTGTGTGTGTGTGTGTGTGTGTGTGTGTGTGTGTGTGTGTGTGTGTTGTGTGTGTGTGTGTGTGTGTGTGTGTGTGTGTTGCCCTTATATGTGTGCTGTTTGATACGAGTATGTATCTTCATAGCATGTAAACTGTGTGTCGAAATAAGAGGAAGCTAGAGATTGTTGAGATTGAGATTGTGTGTGCATCCCTCTGCAGTTGTGTGTACTTATTGTGCGTAAAGACCTCTGGGATTAGTACCTCTGAATTAAAGACCCCTGGGATTAGACCAGACCTCTGGGACTAAAGACCTCTGGGATTAAGACCTCTGAATTATAGACCCCTGTGATTAGCCCAGACTCTGGGACTAGACCAAACCCCTGGGATTAGACCAGATCTCTGGGATTAAAGAAACCTTAGAATTAAAGATCCCTGGGATTAGAACAGACCTCTGGGATAGACCAGACCCCTGGGACTAAAGACCTCTGGGATTAGACCAGACCCCTGGGATTAGACCAGACCTTTGTCATTAAAGACCCCTGGGATTAGCCCAGACCTCTGGGACTAGACCAGACCCCTGGGACTAGACCAGACCCCTGGGACTAGACCAGACCCCTGGGATTAGACCAAACCTTCTTCATTAAAGACCCCTGGGATTAGCCAAAACCTCTGAGATTAGCTCAGACCTCTTGGACTAGCCCAGACCCCTGGAGTAAAGTGCTCCTGCGCTCCTCAGCTGCCTCCCGTCTGTCCGTCCTGCCGTCCAGACGCCTCCCGGGTACAAGCACAACGACCGCTGGCGCTCATTATCAGTCCAAAAAGAGTCTCCCCCCTCCTCCCCCCAGCACATACTCACCCCTCTCCCTAATGAGCTCCGTCCTCACCCATTATGCCGGCCATGATATAAGAACTACAAACAATAAACAACAGCACTGAGCTGAGCTGAGCCCTCCCTCACTCTCCCTCTCCCTCACTCTCCTCCCCCCCTCCCTCCCTCCCTCTGGTAGAGGGGCCCATGGGGGCCCTTCTTAGAAAGGCCCCAGGCTCCTACCTTGATCTGTTACAGCAGGGCCTCCCTGTCTCCCTCTGTTTGTGGACAGATTTATATTCTGTAGAGACTGGTTGGGCGGTGGGCTGGTGGATCTTCCGCCCTGATTGGTGTAAATTGCTCGTGAATGGATCTGGTTGAGAGTCATTAGTGAGATGTGGATAACAAAGCACTGCATGATAGACACAAATGTAATCACATAAAAAAACAAAAGATGCCATCATATCAGCACTTGGTAGTGTGATTTAGAAAACACTGTCAGATAACATGTGCTAGCTATGGTGTAGCGAGCATAGTGATGGTACAGAGCGACTAGCTGCTAACCATAGCTGCTACACATGCAGCTATGTCGTGTCAGTGATAGTTAGTGCGTGATGGACTAGTGAATCTAGACATCAGCTTCGATAGACGGAACCACTCTACGACCATCCCCCATACTAGCAACTACCAGCTCCATTCACAACGACTACCAGCTCCTCACCGCCACACCACGACGACTACCAGTTCCATTCACAACGACTTCCAGCTCCGTATCACCGCACGACTACCAGCTCCATTTCACCGACCACCACCACGACTAAGCAGCTCCATCACCACGACTACTACCCAGGTCCATTCATCACCACCACCACGACTATCAGCTCCACCACCCACGACTACCAGCTCCATCACCATCAACAACTCTCTGTATGGGTACTGATAACAGGCTCAGGCGAGGCTATAGAGGCTGCATGGTGCTCATACAGGCTGAGGTGCGGCCGTAGAGGGCTCATGGTGCCGAATACAGGCTGAGGCGGAGGATAGTGGATGTGTGGTTTTTAAAATACTCAAATCTTTTGTTGAGACTTGCCTCTGGTTAGCGTATCAGACTTAGCTTAGCTCAAACCATAAGAACAGAGATGAAAAATCTGAACAAAGATTAAAGTGGTGCTTTTCAATTGGACCTTGGTTCTCTTGTGCTGTTCTTAAACAGCAGAAGACATAACTGCAGAGTTTCAACTGCATCCACGGTCATTAGGACGCTGCAATCAACCCTTTGTCATTAACCATAATCCTTTAATCACCAGAACACCGTCAGCATCTGCATGTCCTCAGAGCAGACAGAGTTCCCCTCTCCACACACACAAATATGAGTATGCACAAATTACACCCTCGTACACACACAAATATACACGCGTGTGTGTAAAACTAAGGATTTAGACGGTTTGTCTTACTAATGATGGCTGAGTGGTTTGGTCTGCATCAGGGCTCCCACATTAAGAGGCCTGATCCTCTCAACCCCCATGATAGACCAACTGATGAGCAGCAAGTAAAGCCTTATTTCAGACTGTCTCCCTTACAGAGATAGAGACAATAAAGGGCATCTCCCAATGTGTTCCACTTGTCTTGTTTATTAAATATTTGTAATTACCTTTCACATGTTTGTAGGATGCCAATACAGGCGTTTCTAACAAATAACTCTGCTTTTAGGTAGCTAACCACATTTGTTAGATGTTATTGTATTCATTAGGTCTTTCCTGAAACAGCATATAGTGGAAATCTATTATTTGCCGTTTTCTACCCCCATCTTGCGGCAGAGGTGGGTGCTAAAGGTAGCTAGGGACACGTCCTGGCACATGTTGACACATACTATGTATAGAACATGTTTAGACACCGAGGGCACTTTGTTCAACAACATCCAGACATTTTCCAACTGCTTCGTTAAACAATCAGACAACATCCTGCTTCATCTTACCAGCTATAGGGAAGTGAGACGGTCAACGTCAGACCATAGCAGCATGGCGCCGTTGGCCCAATTCCAATTAAGAAAAAGAAGCATTAAACCCGGTAAAGATAAAGCGTATTGTGGCGACTCCTGCGGTGGTCGCACCGGGGATTCTGGGGAATCGCGATGTTGTTTGGGGAAAAGGCGTTTATTGCCTTTTGCCAACTTGTTTGTGTTATTCGGTTAAGTGGGGTTAACGGGTTTGGGGTCTTTATTGTTTGTGTGTTGTTTGTTGTGTGTAGTGTTGCTGCCACCATTTCCGAGATTATCATGGTCTCTCGTTGTCGTGTGGTGTGACGGGGCAGGAGAGTTGCGTGACCGTTTAAACTGGGCTCCCGTCCTTCCCGCACTGCTCGCCACAGTATTTATTTTAAGAAGAAACCAAGTATTCAAACGTCATCCACTGCACTTCAAGCCCTGGAGGATTAAAACTGAACCCAATTTTAGGGGTGCTATCACGTTAAAAATGTACCGGGGGCGAAATTTGTACCGGCCTACGTCATCGTTTGTTTACATCCTGACAACCTGCCCGGCAACAGACGACGCGATGCAGAAAACATGTTTCCAAACGACGAAATAAACATAGATAGCGATAACAATTGTTTTTACTTTTATATTTGTATTGTATTTAATTGTTTAATCGAAAACAATAAAAGAAATTGCCCCGCGAAACGGGCGATCGGCGTCAAATGACAAATGCTTTGCCCGCGTCAGGATGACATTTGTCATTTGACGCGATCGCCCGTTTTTGCGGGCAATTTTTTTTATTGTTTCAATTAAACAATTTAAATACAATACAAATATAAAGTAAAAACAAATTGTTATCGCTATCTATCATAATACAGATAGCGTTCCGCTATCTGTATTATGTTATTTCGTCGTTTGGAAACATGTTTTCTGCATCGCGTCGTCTGTTGCCGGGTAGGTTGTCAGGATGTAAACAAACGATGACGTAGGCCGGTACAATTTTCGCCCCCGGTACAATTTTAACGTGACAGTGCCAAGCAGTGTTGGTAATAGCGCTGTTTAAAATTTTACCAATGATCTCCGTCCATCCACGTTCCACACTGAAATTATTTTGATAAACAGTTGTTGTCATGGGTTACGTAACTCCACCACGCCTCTGTTTAGATTACAGGCGCGCGCGATCAAATGATATTTACCCGGTTGAATCATTGTCGACCCGGTCTTGTTCAGAAACGCCGCTCCAAGTACGGTTTGAAATGTCGTCTTCCGGTTTTTTACCATCACTACCGAACATGGTAACACTTTATAATAAGCTGCCATAATAAATAGCAAACTAGTCATTACCTAACCCTTTGTTAATATTTGTTAATTGTTACTAAAATATCTATTTGGCACAAGTTAATAGTTTTTCCATCATTAATTAAATATTAGTTGTTTGCATACAATTTGTATGTTAATGTTTTTAACAAATAGAAAACAATCTATTAACTAATATTGTATTAATATTTATTATAATCGTTAACTAAATGTATTTTTGGCACTAATTAAGTTATTTCTTTACATTATTTAAATGTTAAATGTTTATTTACAAAACTATATGTTTAATGTAAAAGTTAATGAAAATACTATTATTTAACGAATTGTTATTAAACTGTGCTTCTGCCTATCCCAATATGAACCACTCCTCATAGGACACTTACAATGAAGTTGGTTAAGCTTAATTAATATATTAGTAATATATAACTATCAGTATGGGGACCCTTATAATAAAGTTGGTTAAGCTTGATTAATATATTAGTAATATATAACTATCAGTATGGGGGACCCTTATAATAAAGTTGGTTAAGCTTAATTAATATATTAGTAATATATAACTATCAGTATGGGGGACCCTTATAATAAAGTTGTTTAAGCTTAATTAATATATTTAGTAATATATAAACTATCAGTATGGGGGACCCTTATAATAAAGTTGGTTAAGCTTAATTAATATATTAGTAATATATAACTACTAGTATTGGGGACCCTTATAATCAAGTTGGTTAAGCTTAATTAATATATATTAGTAATATATAACTATCAGTATATGAGGGACCCTTATAATAAAGTTGGTTAAGCTTAATTAATATATTAGTATATATATAACTATCAGTATGGGGGACCCTTATAATAAAGTTGGTTAAGCTTAATTAATATATTAGTAATATATATAACTATCAGTATGGGGGACCCTTATAATAAAGTTGGTTAAGCTTTAATTTAATATATTTAGTAATATATAACTACTAGTATTGGGGACCCTTATAATCAAGTTGGTTAAGCTTAATTAATAATATATTAGTAATATATAACTATCAGTATGGGGGACCCTTATAATAAAGTTGGTAAAGCTTAATTAATATATTAGTAATATATAACTATCACTATGGGGGACCCTTATAATAAAGTTGGAATAGTAATTATTAATTATTTGCAAATATTTATTTAACATTTATTAACGATAGCAAATATTTTCACTTTCACACTGGAAATGAATGATCTCAGCACACACTGTTGGGAAGGGGGATGGAAATATTTTATTTTTATAACTTTAACAAAA
The DNA here is from genome assembly GCA_900291075.1 of Melanogrammus aeglefinus. NCBI lineage: Eukaryota > Metazoa > Chordata > Actinopteri > Gadiformes > Gadidae > Melanogrammus > Melanogrammus aeglefinus. Next base: position 11,058 of record OLKM01004264.1, on the reverse strand, counting down.
GAACTCTCCAATTAGCTTTTTAAGATTTAATAGGTTTCTTAAAGGCAACACAAGGCAAAGATGGGTGAGAGGACGCTCCATTTCACCCGGTAATTAGCCATTTAATCATCAGTGACTAAGAAACTGTTAAATTAACCTTAAAAATGTTACCTGGTGTGCCTTTAATGAAAGACTTGTGTATGTGTTTCAGAGATTGTTTGTACATCTCTGCTATGTCATGCAAAATCCTACCCAATGGACCACTGTGGTACTTTTTTTGAAAATCCATTCATGCCACCTCCAATTCACATTTAGGTGGTCTGACAACAGTTCTTCTGTCCGGTTGCCCCTTTGTCTCCAGACCTGCTCCTTAACAGTTCGCCAAGCACGTTCAATGTGCTGTGTATGGTTTCCTGTAATAGGATCCATATACCACATACTGTGGTTTACAGTCAAGTGTCTGAACCCCAGATCCAGAGCTATAGAGAGAGAGAGTTGCGACACGCTATGATCTCGCCGACAGGGTGGTCACGTGGTTGTCACGTGGTTCATGTAAGCCTCAATAGTTCCAAACACGCCGCGCTTTCAATGTTATTCTATGGGACGACAGCAGAGATTTCAATATTGAATGGTAAATATGAATGAAAAAAACACATACAAGTATTTGTCTGACTGTTTTTTTACAGTTTATTTTTTTTACTGCATTATTGCATTATTGTAAATGTCCGTTTTAGAGTGGTAGGGGGACAACTGAAAGCTATTAGATACGTTTTTAAGTTTTTGGGGGAAAGCTTCACGTTCGTGTTAGCATACTGGCCTAACCTTAACTTTTACCTTACATCTGTTTTTAAATCAAAGTATTCAAGATGTTCTCTACCATGATCATTTAAAGATATAAGCCACACAAAGTATCAAATATATTAAAGAATAACAACTCATTACGCTTGGATGAATGAAATTGTATTTTTTTTTATTAAACAATTTAGTGTGACAAGAACAAGTGATTGCGATTGGTGTGAATGAACAGATTCAACACAATGGACACAGCAGGGAACACCTATAATACTTAGGGCAAACCATTAACATATAACGTTGCAAATATACTATACTTTATGCCATTACAATACTTATAATAGCCCTGAGCAAATTCAAAATGGGTTTAGGAGGGAGGATCCTCGTTTGGTCATGAACTCTAACCCAGAGTGGTGCTCTAACCTATTCTCAAAAGTGTGGGGCATAAGTGGTTGAGGAACAGTTGTTACCCGCTCTGTGATCTTCAATGGTGTCATGATTCATTGGTTACAACAAACATTTTATATAGATAAATGGTCATACCATGGTTGGCTGTGCAGCATTTGGATGCTCCAATCGGTCCGAGAAGGGGTTACCACATGTACGGCTTCCCCAAGGACCAAGAGCGCAGGAAAAAATGGATGGCAATGGTCAGCCGTCAAAACTTACTGACAGTCAGCAACAGTCACAAACTATGTAACGTAAGTAATGTTCAGACCACTTGCTAGCATTTCAAAGGGCATAATAATTGTAAGTGTAGAGAATTGACTTTCCAAATTTCCAATGATATTTGAAGCGCAATGGAAACTGATCTTACAAGCCTATCTACAGGTACACTTTGAAAATGACCAATTCAAAGCCACAAAAGTAGTTGGGATGTTGAAGTTGAGGCCCGATGCAGTCCCAACAATTTTCATCCATCGCCCTAAACCGAAGAGGAGGAAACCCCCTTCTGTGAGGGTGCCTCCGGATACAAGTGCAACGGAACACACATATTGCGCCAAATTAAACTTCGGTAAGATCCATGCAGCTAACAATATTCCCCATTTCATGTAATTCAAGGATAGACTACACTCCGAATGAGATTACCTAATTCATATTTGTACTTTTCGTTTAAAAAACAACCAGAAGGCATGGGATTCTCTGAGGATTTGCACACAATGTAGATAAGACACTATTTGCCAGTAGATCCATTTATACATTTTATTGGTTTCTGATTGTGGCAGATGATTTAATTCACATTACAGAAATGTTTCGCTTCAATTCATTTTCTTACATTGGAGATGACAGTAGTTGCAAATGCAAAGGCAAAATACATATAACAGCAACATTACCTTGTAATTTTTACAGAGATTGAGGGAGAAATTGAGGTGGATTTCAAGAGCGTTGAAAGGGACATGACAGGAGACAGAGAGAGAAAATCAAGAGGCCACATTGCCAGTGGCAGGTGATTCAGGTGGCAGGTGATCCAGGGGCAGGTGATCCAGGGGATGTGTGTGCCGAGGGCCCAGTCAGTCAGGGGGTCAACAGTGAAGTTATAACTTTGCCAGGGCCAGCTGCTCCAGGGACAGCTGCTCCAGGGACCAGACTGCCAGGGACTGATGGGGCGACTGTGGAGGACCTAATAAGGCAACTAGAAAAGGAAAAATTATTGAGAAGGAGAGCAGAGAGGGCTCTTGTAAAACAAAAAAGAATCAATTTGGCACTAAGAAAGAGAAACAATTCAGTCAACAAGAATTTAAAACAAGTGTTTAATTCCGACCAAATTAGAGCCCTTGGACAGGAAAATAGACAAATACGGTGGGAAAAGGAGACAATTAAAAAAGCCATACAGGTTAAATTTACTGCCCATCACAATCAGCATTGTTGAAGCGGCGGCATCTGTAGGGCTTCATGTGCTGAACATCACCCTTTCCAGGATATAATTAAACAAACACACTGTTATTTCTACTAGCTATCGCATCATAAAACCCATCCTTAAATCAACCTAAATTATCCTAGCAATCCAACATAAATAACTAACTAAATAACTAACAAACTAAAAGTTAAGATTCACTTACTGAATTTTGTAATTGTTGGTGTAGGTACCATCACACACGGCGGAAGTCGAGCTAACAAACTAGCAGGCAATCGGTCGCCCACCCAAGATAAAAATATATATATAATTACGCTGTTGCATATACAAAATAAATATCAGTATATGCATCATAAAAGGTCCCTAATACAATATAGGACAGCTGAAATTTCAAAAGAGGGTAGCTATTTAATCAATTTACCCCTGGAGATACCTTCATAGATGGTGAAATCAAGCTAACAAACTAGCGCGGCAATCGGTCGTCTACCAAGCAAAAAATATGTATAATTACGCTGTGCATATACAAATAAATATCAGTATATGCATCATAAAGGGCCTCTGATACAATATAGACAGTTGATAATTCAAAAGAGGTAGCTATTTAATCAATTTACCTCAGAAGTTACTCGGCGGCCAGCAATGGAAATGAACGGTCTCCTACACCGTAAAATGGTTGTTTGGAACTATTCGAGGCTCCATACCCCGGAAGTAGGCGCTACAACGGAGTCCAATGGAAGTGTCGCCACTCTGTTATATCTACCACTCTGGGTTGGGCACCGAGAACCGGTTCCAATAGGAATCGGTTCCTAACATCCGGTTCCGGAACTGTTAAGACTTGAATTTTGAATTTTTTAATTCTTCAATGCTGCTTGTTGGGTTGACATTGACATTAATTGTCGCCCCCTGTTGGTAGTCCTCCATTAAGCAGGCAAACAGGTGTGCTCTTCAAGCTGAGGCAACCTGACGTTGTTGAAACATCCTTAGCGAGACCGAAAAAAATATATAAATTATCAAACTAAAGATCAGACACATTCACTGACTGAAGATTATGCAAGTTAAAAGTATATTTTTCGCTAGAAATGTTATTAGAAACACGTTTAATGTTTAATCTGCCCTAAAATATTGCATTTCCCCGTCAGATAATAAAGACTACGCGTACACGCTTTGCGAGGTGGACCAACATATCTATGAACGTATCTATTTCACGCTTTGGCGTGATACCGGGTTGAACAATAGCTACATCAATGCATAGAACAACACTGCCACCTACTGGTTGAGGAGGGCGGGCCATTTGTGAATCACGAGCTATTTGCTTGTGGATCTGTGCGGATCTTTGACAAGAATGTTCTCAAAAATGCGTAAGTGAAGAAAGAGATGCGTGTGCGTGAGTAATGATCCACAAATGCTGAATCACACTTCACGAGCAGAATTTTCAGTTTTACGAATGCCTTTTTTTTTTACGAATACACTTTTATTTGTAAAAACCAACACACAAGTTACAAATCCTAAATTTGTTTTTGTGGAAGGAATATTTGTATGCATACAACAACACTGCCACCTACGTGTGAGGAGGGCAGGCCACTTGCGAATCACGAGCTATCTGCTTGTGGATCTGTGCGGATCTTCGACAAGAATGTCTCAAAAATGCGTAAGTGAGGAAAGAGATGCGCGTGCGTGAGTAATGATCCACAAATGCTGAGTCATACTTCACGAGCAGAATTTTCAGTTTTGCAAACGGCTTTTTTGTTTTTACAAATGGAAAATTGTGTATTTACAAAAACACAAGTAGCCTACACTCGTATTTGTAAAAACCAAAATACAAGTTACAAATTATAAATTTGTATTTGTGGATAGCAAAACACGTGTGCAAATCAAAATATTTGTAGATCACCATCTGTGCGTTTACAGATATTAATGAGACAAATTTAAGCCCATAGAGAACGGCCCCGAGTCCTGCATGACTAGCATCAATTTCTAGAATGAATGGTTTTGTGAAGTCAGCATAAGCTAGGACTGGTGCACTGATCAGCTGGTCTTTAAGGGTCTGGAAACTCTGCTGGCATTCCTGGGTCCACAGACTTCCTAGAGTGTTCACCCGGGCTCTGGCCTTGCTCTGACTTGCCTCCACCGTAGCAGCTAAACGATGCAATGGCGCGGCGACCTTTGCAAAGCCCTCCGAAGTGCGAGGAAGCTCATATCAGGGTCTAGTGCTAGCCGTATTTTTAACTCTCTTCTCAGCATGTCATCGTTAACACCTTCAGCAAATTGATCGCGCAAAACCCTGTCCGAATTTAAAAGCCCACCAGGAGTTTTTTTCATGACTGCATCCATTAGAATTTTTATCTCATGAGAAAAATCCCGTAAAGATTCTCCCTCTTTTTGATGGCGTTGAAAAAAACACAGCTGTGCTGCTACGTAGGACTGCGAACAACTGAAATTGTCAATCAATATCTTAATAATCTTTTCAGCTGTGTCCCTATTTGAAGCGTCATGAAAATCCACCTCGGCTTTTGCACCCCCCTCCAAATGGTCATACAAAAACAACACTTGTTCCGCATTGGACATTGGCCTAACCTCAAGACATCTACGGGCCTCTTTGACCCATTGATCAACAGTAAGTAGGTCTGTAGACAATTTACCAGTGAATTTAGAACATTTCCTTTCTCGTGGGACATACACATAACGTGTGTGCACCAAAGCCTCTGATGCATTATTAGATGTAGATTGTTCAGAACTACTAGCAGCCGATGGTGCATGGGAATCACTGTTCGATGTCGACCCATGTGTTGCACCGTCTTGGCTCCGTCTCCGTGATTTCAATTGTTCATTTTCAGCCCGAAGCTGTCTAATTTCGTCCATTAACCCCTGCAGTTCCTCCATGCCCTCAGGGGTTGACATTGTCTTTAAACTCTGGGCTGGTCTTCAGCGTGTCCTTTACTAACAGACTTCCCACGATGTCCCACGATGCGAGTGTGCTGCCGCTTCTCCCCTGAAACAACAACTTCCCTGCCTCCAAGCCTCAATCCCAATACCAAACGAAAATTAACAAAATAAGAGAGAGAAAAAAAAAAAAAAAAAAAAAATCTATAACCAGTCTTTGGATCCTCTGCCGACAACGCCAGATGTAATATAGTGAGAATCTAGTTCTATAGTTCTTCCCCAACAGATCTTAAAGGACCCACAAAGACGCTGGTATAGAAAAGATAAATCTTAATTTATTATGGCACAATAAATATAGTAAATATAAACAAAGAGGTAAGACCTGGTCATGGTTGCGCTACCTGCAACTCAATAGCAACCCACATCAATGTGGCAACGTCACACAAAAACAGTCGCCCAAAATCATATTCAATCAGTTCAGTTATTGCACAGCACTCCACGTGTCGATTCAAAATCAAACACGAGTTCAGCACATGGGTAATACAATGACATCCTCCCCTACCCCTTCACCAGTGAGCTACCAGTTTCCCGAGCGTTATGGGGCATGCGCTCACACTGCTGTAAGTGACAAATGAACAGAACTTAAAAAACAAAATCATGCACTACTAATTAACACACAAAGCTTGAGTCCACTATAGGGGAGATATGTAACAAATACTACATTAATCACTTCACGTTATGGTAACAGACCAAAACACAACTATTTCATTAATAGCATAGTCTTAAGCGAATCATCTTCAGCTAAACGTTCCCTGTATTATACTGTAATGGTATGTGCAGTCACAGTTCTGCCTCTCTAATTGAGGCGAGATGATTGGCCGATGAGGTAGAGTGATGAGGGCAGTATAGGGAGGCTCCGGGCGCTTAAAAAACTATGGACCAGTTTTTACTCTTTGGCGAGCCGCCACTTCCTGGTTGCAGCTTCCGCTTACACACCAGCGGGTGGTCGTGGCCGTGGTTACTGTCCCCGTTACGGTACACGACAGTGACTGGAGGGCTAAGCTTCCATCTTCCGCTCCATCTAAGACCCGAGACGCTCCATCCTCCACGGAGCAGTGCACTCTCCCTCCTTGGTCGGTCACAAGGATGCCTGCAACTAATCCACTACTGCCTGGACACAGTAACGATAAGTAGTCTGGGACCACTGCTGCTTCGCCCGGCTCGAGTCGAGCCGCGACTCAGTCATTGCTTAGACTGATTCGCCTGATTCATGTATGCGCGCCTTTTAACCCAGGGAGTGGTATCAAAGCAATATTCGTGGGTTGAATATTCAACAATCAAAGATTCCATGTATTGCTACGCATGCAGGCACTTCGGGCGGAGGGGTGCAGGAGTCCACCAGGAAACAGCCTTTACAGTGAATGGGTTCAGCACATGGGTGAAGGCACAGAAAACACTCCAAACCCACAATGTGTCCACTGTGCACAGGTATGCTATGGCGGCATGGGTGGAATTTAAAACCAGGAGAGATGCTGGCTCCAGGATCTGCAATGCGCTGGACGAGGGCCATTCTAAGGCAGTGAGAGAGAACAGAGAGTATATGAAGGCTATTGTCGAGGCCCTGCGTTACACCGCTTGTCAAGGGATCGCTCTACGCGGACATCGGGAGGGAGAAGAGTCCTCAAACAGAGGTAATTTTTTGGAATTTCTCCATTCAGTCAGCAAGTTCAACACCACTGTGGCTGAGAAAATGACAAATTTGCACAGAACGCTAAATACACTCATCACACCGTCCAGGACGAAGTAATCGCATTAATGGCCAAAATGTTACGAGACCAAATCAGTAGTGATGTGCGAGACGCAGGGATGTTTGCGCTTCTGGTGGATGAGAGTAGGGATGTTAGTAAGAAGGAACAGGTGTCAGTAGTGGTCCGCTACTTGCGAGGGGATGGAGTCCGTGAGGACTTCCTTCACTTCACACCAGCAGATGGTTTGGACGCTGAATCATTGCTAGCTCTCATCAAAAATACACTAACTAAGTGCAACATCAATTGCAAACAGTGCATAGCCCAGTGCTACGACGGCGCCGCCGTTATGTCTGGTGCCAACAGCCGGTGTGCAAAGAGCGATTCCGAAGAGAGGTCCCCCAGGCTCTCTACGTACCACTGCCATGCACACAGGTTAAATTTTAGTTTTAACAGAACTGTGTAGGCAAAATACAAACAGCTGCAAGATTTTTTTTGAAAGTGTGTGCAAATCCTGCACAATTTTTTTTTCCAGTTTCTATTGTGCACAATGTGTTTCTGCCAGAAACAAAACAAAAAGAATTGGAGCCACTTAAGCCACCGCTGGAATTGAAATCTCTATCTGAGACGAGGTGGGCGTGCCAATATACCGCACTTCTGGCAATAAAAAAAACCCTGCCTGCCATTCACGCAACACTTCAAGCCTTGATAAGCCAGCAGGGGGCTCGATTGAGGACAAAAGCCAAGTCCATAATGGCACTGTTAGATGGGCAGTTCGTCCTGCAGCTCACTCTGTTTGAGGATGTATTTCGTAGCACCAAATTTCTGTCTGACACACTACAGTCCCCAAATCTGGATTATTCATCAGCTCTGGACCTGGTCGAGTCTGTCTCCAGCATCCTGGTCAGAAAAGCGAAATTGAGGACATCGTTAGCAGACATATCTGACAAAAGCACAGGCCCTGTGTGCCAAGACGGGCATCAACACCCAGCTCAGAGCGGAGCCCACGTTTCAAGACAGCCTCCTGGTCATCTCCAGGAATTTCATCATTGACACACAGGACAGGGCAACGGCAACCACTTACCTCACTGCAAGATATCAGAGAGACCACTGTTACTACAATGTCCTTGATGAACTGATCAATGAGCTGGGAAAGGCGTTTTTCTGCAGAAACCCTGTGGGCGTTCTACAGGGGACATGTGCCCTGAACCCAAAGCACAAATCATTTCTCAACATGACTTTGTTGTGGCCAATTGGCTCAGCATTTATGGGGGTTACACATGACAACCTGAGTGCCGAGAACTGCACCAGAGTACGCCCGCCTGCTCGCACAACTAAAGGACAGCAAGGGACACTCTGTGGGGCACTACACAAGAATTTTTGGCCCTGCTCCAGCCATTACAAGGACTCCTTCTGTGACTTCAACAAAACTCTTATGCATATCTCTGACAGTCCCAGTGACATCTGCAGCTTGTGAAAGTGAAAATGCTTTTCTTGTCTCGCAACGAGTCAAAAAATTATTTGAGAAATAGTTCAGAGGAGATTTCTAGAAAACAGTGACCTGGCTTTACTTATCCATCAACGCTGCAAGTGCAAGATCTACTGGATGCGGATGCCATCGTTGATTGCCTTTGCCGTGAACCACACACCAACAGGCGCATTGTGCTTGCTGTGATATATATGGGTATGTAGACTCTACTCTCAGTGATTCTGCTATACAACATATTATGAGTGTGAGTGTTGTCATGAATTTGGTGTGTACCTTAAAAGTGTGTGTGTGTGTGTGTGTGTGTGTGTGTGTGTGTGTGTGTGTGTGTGTGTGTGGTGTGGTGTGTGTGTGTGTGTGTGTGTGTGTGTGTGTGTGTGTGTGTGTGTGTGTGTTCGTTCCTGGCACAGTTATACTGTATTATTAAGCAGAAATTGATGTTATAACTAACTAAGTAGCCCGTAGTCTATTCACTTGTGGACACTTTTACACAACAATGAACACGTATCTATGTTTTATTGGGCTTTTACTAACACACTCTGTATGTCCTCCTCTTCCCTCACTCACAGGAGAAATACCAGGCGATGTGCATCGCAAGACTGTGTCTATCTTCGCACGAAGCCCATGTGCAATTGAGATCTTTTGCACCCATACACCGACACACTCACTCACCCACTGACTGACTGACTGACTGACTGACTGACTGACTGACTGACTCACTCATACACTGACACACTCACTGACTCACTCACTCACAGAGTAACGATGGACACTTACTGTAACATATTTTTCTGACATGATTGAAAAGAGTTGCACTACTTTACTGTAGTATTTGGTAACAACATGGAAGTGTTTTTTTGTATTACATAGTTTAGTGTTAAAAAAAAAAAGTGTGTTCTCACTAAATCATCTCACTCACATCCTTCATCAATATCACATGCAATGTGTTGCCTTATGGGGGATTGCTGATATTAAACCGGTATGAAATGAGTTTGTCTATGTAATGAGGGAAGTGCACATAGTATGGCAATTCATTTTAGAGAATTGTTTACAGTCAGTGTTTTTTAACAAGTGTGCTTAAGAACTGAAATATTGGAGTGTTAAGAATGAATTGTGTTTGATATTCAGTGACATTTGGTGTTAACAGTCAAGGAAAAACTATATGAAGTTGTTTCTCAACATAGAGGGGGGGGCGGGGGCATTAGCTTCATTTATTTTTCTAATACCAATGGAAATGTAATGTAATGTGTGTAGTTAGTTTGGTGTTTAAATAAAGGATTGTTGATCGTTCATCCAGTTCTACTCCCGCGAGATCTCCTAACAGTTATTTTTTCATTTTGCGTTGTGAATCACACGATGTTCTTGGATATATTAATTCGTCTGTTATATACGGTACCTCCTCCTTTTAGTTAAAATATATATAATTAGTATAGGCTTATAATATTATACATGATGGACACATTTTGGATGTGGGCAAATGTCTGAAGAAACGGGAAGAAAATATTGCTCTAGCCTAACAGGAAGTATTATGAAGTATAATTCAAGTTAGTATCAAACAATTAATAGCCACATACATGTTATTAATGTTCCAATTAGGCCTACATTTGAGACGTATCGCGCAACTAATGTGATGCTTTGGAGAATGTACCGTGCCGATGCGACGGTTGCGGTCTGAGATGTGGCATTCACCCCACTATTGACAGGACAGCTAACCTTGTAGTTGGGGGACTGCTGACGGGCTGTTGATTGAGAGACTAATATTGTTTTTATGTCTTTTACGTCTTTTATGTCTGTTGCTGTGTGTGAGGGAGAGGGAGAAAGATAGCGCACGTTTAAACTGTCTGTCAAATAGATACGAGTCACACTCATCCACAGTGTGGTGGCGATTAGTCTGTGTTGTTTTACTGTACTGTAAACTATTGCCTCCTCGTAACGGACCGCAACCACCCCAACCCGTGCCGAAAATGTCTTCCCCGGCCGTGCCTCTGCCAAATTCAGGTGTTTTGATCAAGGTTTTTTTTTTTGACCAGCAACCTCTTGAATTCATACAGCAACTGTTAAGCAACTGCAACAAATTATTTCTGGCGCCGCCACTGCCCGCCTCCAAGCCTCAATCCCAATACCAAACGAAAATTAACAAAATAAGAGAGAGAAAAAAAAAAAAAAAAAAAAAAAAATTCTATAAACCCCCAGTCTTGGATTTCCTCTGCCGGACAACGCCAGATGTTTAAATTTATAAAGTGAGGAAATCCTAGTATCTATAGGTTTCTTCCCCAAAACAGATCTTAAAGGACCCCCACAAAAGACGCTGGTATAGAAAA
>OLKM01004263.1:12338-23873 GCA_900291075.1 Melanogrammus aeglefinus | reverse complement strand
AGAAGAGTGAGAGAGAGAGAGAGAGAGAGAGAGTGGGGAGAGAGAGAGAGAGAGAGAGAGAGAGAGAGTGAGAGAGAGAGAGTAAGAGAGAGAGAGAGAGAAAGGAAAGGACGGGGTGGGGAGAGAGTGAGAGAGAGACAGAGAAAGACAGAAAGAGATAGCGGGTGGTGAGAGAGAGGGAGACACGAAGAGAGAGGGATAGGGGGGTGGTGAGAGACGAGAGAGCGACAGAGAGCGAGACAGAGAGAGACAGAGATGCGACGCTGTTGGAGAGAGAAGCGAGAGCTTGGGCAGTGGGCTGGGGCGGGAGAGAGACAGCGTCTGGTGTAGAGCGAGGCGGCAGTGCGCTCCTCACGACGGCAGAGAGCCTGCACCATCCAAACGGCTGGGGTGGTGCTGATACAACACACATCAACACAAACCCATGCATACTGATGGCCACCGCAGCGCCAAACATCACGTAGCCTCCCCAGGACACGCCCCCGTAAACACAGACCGCGCCTCAGACCCAGATGACCTCGCCATAGGAGGACGGAGTGAATAAGGGGATTGATTATATACTATTTTGTTGTTGTATTCTCGTATATTCTTATGCAGGAGAGAGCTTCCACGTTTATCCTTTTTTCCATATGCACTCGCATGTTGCAAGGGATGTGCCTTTCTCTTCTGCCTCCTCCCACAGAAACCCCTCATCTTCCTTGTTTATCATTCTGAGTCTGAGATGTCCTCGTGTGTGTGTATATGTGTGTATATGTGTCTGTGTGTGTGTGTGTGTGTGTGTGTGTGTGTGTGTGTGTGTGTGTGTGTGTGTGTGTGTGTGTGTGTGTGTGTGTGTGTGTGTGTGTGTGTGTGCGTGCGTGCGTGCGTGCGTGCGTGGTGCGGTGTGTGTGGTGTGTGCGTGTGTGTGCATGTGTGTATGTGTGTGTTGCGTGTGCGTGCGTGCGTGCGTGCGTGCGTGCGTGCGTGCGTGCGTGCGTGCGTGCGTGTGTGTGTGTGTGCATGTGTATATGTGTGTGTTTGGGTTTCTGTGTGTGTAAGTGCATGTGTGTGTGTGTGTGTGTGTGTGTGTATATATCTGTGTCTGTGTCTGTGTGTGTGTCTCTTTCTTTGTGTGTCAGAGTGTTTCTGTTTGTGTGTGTGTGTGTGTGGGGGGGTGTAGATGTGTGTGTGTGAGTGTGTGTGTTTCTGTTTGTGTGTATGTGTCTGTGTGTCTGTTTATGTTTCTGTTTGTTTTTGTGTGTTTCTCTGTGTTTCTGTATTTCTGTGTGTTCGTGTGTGGGTGGGTGTGTTTGTGTTACATGTGTACTACCTTGTCTGCGATTCAGAGTACCGTGAAACACGGGACAATCGCTCGCTGAAGGTCAACGGTGAGGTAAACAAATGAAGAAGTAAAGACGCACAGACCGAACCGCGTAAGGAGGTCAGGTCAGCGCACAGAGAGGACCCCCCCTTTTCTGTGTCATCTGTGTCACCCCACGTCACACTCCATCCCACGGAGCCGTCCCCTGTTCATAATCACGACGCTGCCATGGCGGCTATGAGTCACGTCACGGGGAGCCAGCGGACGACTCCTCGATCCTCTGTTTCCGTGGCGACCTGCCTCTGTCCGTGACCCAGTCTGCGTAACGGTCTGTAGCGACCCGAGAGGGGGAGGAAGGAGGAGTGGGGGGCAGGGACCGGACAACGCCGTTCGAGGCAAAGCAGCAGAAGGGACGGCTTAGGCCCTTGCCCTGTTGTTCAGCGGTTGAAGCGGGACGGCCCACGTAATCAGGCCCGGGTTAGAGCAGGCTCAGCCCTTTCTTAAAAGGCGTGCGGATCATGGCCCTCTAAGCAGCTGGCTCACGCCTCATGTAAAACAACAACTATCAGTAACTGCACATCAGTGGTGGGGGCGGGGACGTACACACACGCACACAGGCACACTCACATTCACACGTGCGCACACGCACGCACACATATTGTACACAGACACACATACTCACACACACACACGCACACACACACACACGCGCGCACACGCACGCACGCACGCACGCACGCACGCACGCACGCACGCACGCACGCACGCACGCACGCACACACACACACACACACACACACACACACACACACACACACACACACACACACACACACACACACATAAACACACAAACACACCACTGGCCCAGATAAACTCCCAGCAGGTGAATTTTTATAGTGCACTAAAACGTTATTTATTCAACAACAAAGAGGCGATTTTGGAATTTAATGACAGGACAGGTCTGGATGACCAAATGATTAAATGAGCCTTGATGACTTAAGTCTTACTCAACTATTCTGTACACCACGATGTCATGCTCACAACCTCGTCTGTCTTATCTGGTGATTGGTCACCTTTGATTCGCAGTCCATAATATATAAAATGATATGATATAATATAATGTGTAAAGGTGATATGTATTTGTTTGTTAGATGGAAGAAAAGAGATATTCTAAACTGAAACAAAGGCAACTGTGAGGGTGTTAGATAATTAAGAATAGTAATAAATAAAAGGCTAGCCTATCATTTAAACATCAAATAAGGACTTTTGTTCAGTGAGTGAATGAATCTTCCCATGGTTTGTTTACGTTAGTTAATAGCCTTGTGCGCTGCTCTGATGCAAAACAAGATGCGTTTTAACATAAGAGGAAAGGAGGGGGGTTGGGGGTGGAAATGCTCGTCTTTTTTATCCGAGTCCCACTACGCGTTATTGGCGCACTACACCCATTTGTATCCCTTCCTAACAGCTCCTGTTGGCTCTACCTCTGACCATAAAACGTCATCATTTCGGAGTAAATATAAGTGTCTCGTTAACGATCGGATGGAACCGTGCGTCGAGGAAGTAGCGGCTGTGTCAAATATTAACAATAGGGTTCCGTCCCATCCCAAATGTAAGGTGTTGCTCTTTCTCCCAGGGTCCGGACGTACACCCTTGGCGCCCGTGATAGATTGAAGTGAAGCTAGAGGGGTACCGCCCACTGTACGTTCAGACCATGGGATCTCCGATCGGGCTCAGATTCTATGGGTTCCGACTCCGAGAAGGAGCATTTTTTGAAATTTTCTACTTAGCATAGCCATTGAGTGAGGTGACAATAAAGCAACCGCTTCTCGTCTCAACGGCTTTGAATTGTCTTAAAGTCGCTTTGTGTTATTCGGGAGCGGCCCCGCCCCTTGCCGGACACAAAGGCCACGCTGGGCTTTGTGTGGATGCATATGCGACCTCTGACCCCGCTGTGTTCCTCATCTTTAGACTCCGTAGGAGGAGAAGAAATGACTAAATTGCCTGCCGTTTGCCGTTAAGTATGGGCTTTGTTGGCACATCATATTTTCCCCTCGGATAGACATCACTTCAGTTCGCTCTGTAATTTGAAACATGGCAGAATCATGAAGCCTTTTTCAGTATCAATTATGCAATGCTATTTTCTATCCCTGTTCCTTTCCTTTAATATTAAGACGAATGTTAATCATTTCCATGATGGAGGTAAAACAAAGAACACATGTTTTTTTTTTTCCCCCCTGTCTTATTGATAGCCTATATATAAGGCCTTGCCGAGTATAAGCCTTGCCGAGTATAAATAATTAAATATGTGGATAATAGGGGCTTGGATAACTTATCCAAACTGTAAGCATCCTAAAAACACAATAAACAACACAATAACTGTGACCAACCTACACCTTTGCATGATTTAAGGCATGTCAGTATAACTAACCAAATCGTGTTGATAATATGTTAATCCTTGAACGTGAATGATATAAATATCTCAAGCATATAAACAAAAATACATTTTATTCGTATAATTTCCAGGGCAGTAGGCCTATTTTGATGCGAGGAGACAACAAAGGAGGGAGTGTATCTGAGGGGAGTAGATGGGGATGTTTTTTTTTTCTCTCTCTCTCCGTTTTTATCACCGCCCACTCCAAACATTTCAGCCAATGAGCCTCGGCTATGCAAATCTGGAGCAGCACTGCACCGTCCCTGCCCAGGCGGTGACGTCACCCTCCCCTATCCCCCCCACAGTAGTGTTGTCTGGCTTTGCAGCAGTAAGTCAGACAGAAAACAGAAAAGAGCTGAGTGAGCCGAGTTGGGGAGGGACCCTTTGAAGGAAATATTCACCACCGCCGGCATTCCAGCAGATCTGGAGTAACGCAACTGTGCTGCCACCGTAGACCAAACACATCCAGGGGACCCCTATCTCTGGAAGAGTGGATATCTTTTTGCCTGTGTGTGTGCGCGTGTGTGTGTGTGTGTGTGCTGTGCATTGATTCACAGCTGTGCAAGAGAGTGTGTGTGTGAGGCATCACCGAATCGCACCAGTGGCTTGAAACCGGGTCCGGTGCCCCCCTCCTTTTCCCTGATCATTCCTTGTTGCTCTCCTTCCGCGTCCCCCCCCACCCCCCACCCCCATTGTCTCATCCTCCCCGGCTACGAGACGGAGTCTGCAGTCGCAAGATGCCTAGCTCGCTGTTCGCCGACATGGATAGGAGCGGGAGCAACCAAGGGGACGCCCTGGACGACCAGAGAGCCCTGCAGATAGCGCTGGACCAGCTATCCCTGCTCGGCTTGGACAACGATGACAATTCGTTGTATGACAACGAGCCCCGCAAAAAGAGTGTCAACATGACAGAGTGCGTCCCCGTTCCCAGCTCCGAGCATGTGGCCGAAATCGTGGGGAGACAAGGTGAGCAATTTCTTCCAGTTATGTCCCAAATCCCCCATCTACTCGCCCACACACACAAGTGGGGTCCGGTTGTGGGCTTGTACAGTTGTTCTCGTGGCTTGAGAGGTGGCCGGTTGTGGGTCGTCTCACCCCAGCTGTAGGGCTGGGGCGGGATGCTGCTGGTGCCTTAGTTACATATGCGCAATCTCTCTCCTCACTGCAATACTGTTGAGGGTTGTTGTTGTTGTTGTTGTTGTTTTGTTGTTGTTATTGTTTTATTGTTTCTCTTAGCCACAACAACAAAACAATTAACGAATGGGACTCATCCCATATGTTCCGGGTCCTATGGCACACACTGGGACGTTGTAAAATGAAAGTCTACCCAGAGCGTTTTTCTTTTCTTTTGTTGTATAATTTACTTGTCCCACTGAGGCTGCGAAAGTCTAGCCTACTTGTCTTGTCGCTGTCCACAACGCTGGTAACAACAGTGTTCCTTCTGGGCTTCAACTTCCCTGTGACCCATTGTTAAAAGGTTCTTCGGTTCCGTATAGGGCGTTCTAGTACAACTTAATGCGCCAATGTCAAGAAATGGAAGATGGCTTTCCTCCCTTTTGGATCCCTTCTTTCCTTATACCATTCAACCCACACCCCCTTTCCATATCGTTGTTGAATTAGAAAGGACAGCCGCTACGGTAATTCGAGGTGAATGTTTACACAATGACATGTAACGTAAGCACTGATTCAGCAGTCCTTCTTCTGATCTGGGTTCATTTTTCGCCTCGAAGCACCCGCTGTGTATTCACGGCAGAAGAGCATGTGGTTTGAGTTTATTCTTCCCTCTCTCGGACTCTCTCGCTCGCTCTCTAAAAAAAGGGTGGTTCCCCTCGGTTTCTCTATTGGCCTCTGATTCTTGGTTTCTCGAGAGACTGTAAAAAAAAAAAAAAAAAAAAAAAAAGAATAACAATCGGCCCATCTGTTTTGAGTTGCGCACGAGTAATGACATTAGCTCCCACCGGCCCCACGTTTCGTGAACCATTGTTGTTTGTGCAACCGCGTCCTCTCCCTCACCTCTGGTGTCTCCCTCCCTCGTAGGCTGCAAGATCAAAGCGCTGCGGGCCAAAACCAACACCTACATCAAGACCCCCGTGCGTGGCGAGGAGCCGGTGTTTGTGGTGACGGGCCGCCGCGAGGACGTGGCCATGGCCCGCCGCGAGATCATCTCGGCCGCCGAACACTTCTCCATGATCCGCGCCTCGCGCAACAAGAACATCAGCCTGAACGGCACGGGCACGCCGGCCCCCGGCCCGCCCAACCTGCCGGGCCAGACCACCATCCAGGTGCGGGTGCCTTACCGCGTGGTGGGCCTGGTGGTGGGGCCCAAGGGCGCCACCATCAAGCGCATCCAGCAGCAGACGCACACCTACATCGTGACGCCCAGCCGCGACAAGGAGCCGATCTTCGAGGTGACGGGCATGCCGGAGAACGTGGACCGCGCCCGCGAGGAGATCGAGGCGCACATCGCCATGCGCACCGGCGGCCTCATCGAGCTCCAGGACGAGAACGACTTCCACGCCAACGGCACGGACGTGGGCTTCGACATCCACGGCCACGTCACCCTGTGGTCCAAGCCCAGCGCGGGCTCCGACGGCACGGCCGCCTCCAACGGCACGGCCGGCGGCACCGCGGCCGGCGCCAACCCCGCCTCGGCCCGCAAGCCCTTCTCCAACTACCGCAACGACTCGTCGTCCTCGCTGGGCTCCGCCTCCACGGACTCCTACTTTGGCAACGGTGGCTCGCCCCGCATGGCTGACTACAGCCCCCCCAGCCCCGCCCTCAGCTACACCGCCTCCACCACCGCCACCAACAACAACAACAACGGCAACAACAACAACAACAACGCCAACAACAACGCCAACAGCGGCTTCGTGTACGGCCGCGACGCCATCTCCCCCGACTGCACCGACGGGGCCTTCGACGCGTCGCCGGGCTTCGAGCCCGCCACGGCCCCCCCCGGCCTCCTGTGGTCACACTACGAGAACCGCCGCGGGACCCCCTCCACCTCCTCCCCGGGGGGCAGCTCCCCCACCTCCACCTCCTCCTCCTCCTCCTCTTCCTCCGCCACCGCCGCCTCCGCCATGTACTCCGTCCACGCCCCCAACGCCAACGCCGTGCTGGCCGGCCAGAGAAGGGGCCCCCACCACCCCAGGATGTCCCCCCCGCTCCACGGCCAACCGGCGGGACCCCTGGCCAACAACGGCGCCTCCATCGCCGAGCACCCGCTGGCCCGCAGGGTCCGCAGCGACCCCGGCGGCGGGCCCCTGAGCTTCACCTACCCCAGCGCCGGGGCCTCGCTCCCCGGCCCCCACCACCTGCCCGGGGTGCCTTGCGACTCCTCCTCCGTGTCCTCCACCTCCTCCTCCTCCTCCACCTCCTCCGGCGCCAGCCGCAAGGGCAGCCGCGACTGCTCGGTGTGCTTCGAGAGCGAGGTGATCGCCGCGCTGGTGCCCTGCGGCCACAACCTCTTCTGCATGGAGTGTGCCAACCGCATCTGCCAGCGCAACGAGCCTCGCTGCCCCGTGTGCCAGGCCAGCGTCACTCAGGCTATTCGTATATTTTCATAAGGGGAAGAAACGACAACAAACAGAGAGAGAGAGAGAGAGAGAGAGAGAGAGAGAGAGAGAGAGAGAGAGAGAGAGAGAGAGAGAGAGAGAGAGAGAGAGAGAGAGAGAGAGAGAGAGAGAGAGAGAGAGAGAGAGAGAGAGAGAGAGAGAGAGAGAGAGAGAGAGAGAGAGAGCGAGCTCCGGAAGGGGGTCACCGAGGTCGAACGACAATGATGGCGGCCGCTGAACTTGACTCTTTACAAACGGCCTCACCTGAACTCTGAACCGTCCTCCAATTCGGGGAGTGTACATAGAATTATACATATGTAGATGTAAGAGCCTGCAGTATCCAAAAAGAAGGGACGAACCGGGCCCCCCCTCCCCCCACAATCAAGGGGGGGGCCCGGTTGACACGTTTTGGTTTTTTATATAACGTACCGTTGCTTGGGTAAATATTTTCAACATCTAGATGCATGTTTTAAATATTACAGCATAGTAATTACTTATCTCTAGTTAAAAAAAACGTACCTTATATTTATGAAGTAACGAGACATGTTTGTGTGTATGTGTGCGCGGAGACGGGTTGTCGAGGGACCGAGGTGCCCGGGGTTAGCGAGCTAGCCTGCTAGCATAGCGACATAGCCTTCCAGTGTCACCCCACCGAATGTACTGACAAGTGGAGAGGCAGAGCTCTGCTAGAGGGGCCGTCGCGCCAGTCAGGTCTGCTGTCTTCGTGCAGATGAGGATACTGCCACTGGGCATTGGTTTAACATCAGCCACAACCATGTGACAGAACGCTACAATGACATATCCTCTGGAATTATGTACAGAAAATAATAGAACACACACACACACACGACAACAAAATCCACAATTTGAAAGTTTCAATTACATTAATACAGATTGAAGTATTTTATTCTTTTTTGACTTGAAAAGATTATATTTCTTATTGCAAAGATGTTTACAAGATATTTTAATTTAAGTTCAGTGAACTTTTGTAGCTGGGTTAAAATATTGTTTATTTTTTAGTACAGCCTAATGGCATTGATCACTGTATTATTTTAATACCACACGGCTGTGGGCGACGAAGCAAATCCACAAGCGTGTGTTGCATTTGACAGTATTCTGTTGGGATGGAGTTTTTTATAGGTTCAGCAAAAAAATCTTTTAATCCGCTTCACCCAGCATATTTTTTATTCAGTAATATAAAAGCATATTTTATTCTATATTATTATGAATCGTTACAAATGTATGATACTTAGTAAGTCGGACGAAAAATGAACCGTTTATGCTTTCTAAAAAATTTGTATGAATTAGATTCCAAGTGGGAATTACAGGCTTCTGTTGCACCACTATAGTTTTAGTATTTCTATTTTAATACATTTGTTTACCACTTTGTTTATGTAAATGTAGGTGAAGTTACTTGAGCGTAAATGTACTTTATTGAGCAAAATCTAAGAACATAGTATATTTTATTTTATGATAAATGGCCTTTAACCTCATGGTCAAATACTAATATTATATTTGCTGAGACAAGATTTGAAAAAAAAAAAATGTATCAAGAGTTTTATTTTTCTGACATGATAAAAAAAAAAGTAAAACTTAAGTAATGGTGCTACTTCATGTTTTTTTTAAGTATTTCTATATAAGTCCAATAAAAATGGTACATTTATGTGGTGTCGTCTTCTTCATCATTTCCAGTCGTGTTATTCCCCCTGGTCTGCTTGTTGCTCCTGCGACTGAAGGGTTATGGGTTCACATGTTTACAACGCCGGTGGAGGGGGAATATTAGCTATGTTGTAAGTGTGTTCATTCACTGAACATTTGACCCCACTTTAGCTCCTAATGCAGTCTGCTGCACTCTTGCAGGCACTGGGATTATAATGCGCGGCCTAATTAATTCCTGTGTTTGGCTGTGACAGTGCCGAGAGAAAGAGAGGAAGGGCAGTTTATCTCCAATTAGAATTCCTCTGTGACTCACACAAACTAGGATTTGATGCGGGGATCATATCTATGAATCTCCTCCAGTCGCTGGCGCAGTCTCAAAACTCATTTAGGGGGGCGACTTAAGCACTTGTTGTGCTGCAAGCACACCTCTTAGAGAGGAAGTGTGTGTGTGTGTGTGTGTGTGTGTGTGTGTGTGTGTGTGTGTGTGTGTGTGTGTGTGTGTGTGTGTGTGTGTGTGTGTGTGTGTGTGTGTGTGTGTGTGTGTGTGTGTGACAGACCCACTCCCAATCTCATCGTTGCTGCATGCCTTCTGGATTCTCATTCTTTCCTCTTCTAGTTTTATTGTTTTGCCTAAGGGCAGCCAGTGTGTGTGTGTGTGTGTGTGTGTGTGTGTGTGTGTGTGTGTGTGTGTGTGTGTGTGTGTGTGTGTGTGTGTGTGTGTGTGTGTGTGTGTGTGTGTGTGTGTGTGTATGTATGTTAGTTCTGAAAACCCCTGACACTGCAACTTGTATGCAAAGGTGTATGTGGCACTAGCAGGGCCCTAATGATACGTTTGAAATGGAAACACCCAAAGTGCAGGCCATCACCCTCCAGCCCTAATAGATCTATGGAAACCAGCTGGCACTGGTGTGCGGTGAAGCACAGGGAGAACCTGAATGGGAACAGCGGGTACGGCGGCTCCCGGCCTGGTGATGTTACGTCAATTTATGTTCAGATTGAACATAACTTTCAGGGGGATATCATGTTCCGACGGAAGATAATCTACATCTCCCAACAGAGATTTGGATGTTTGTGTTGGTGTAGATACGTCTGTCTGCGTTGCTATGGACACGCACGTCTGTCTGCGTTGCTTTAGACACATGTCTGTCTACGTTGCTATGCACACATGTCTGTCTGCGCTGCTGTAGACACACATCTGTCTGCGTTGCTGGACACACGTCTGTCTACGTTGATGTGAACACACGTCTCTCTGCCTTGCTATGGACGCACGTCTGTCTGCCTTGCTATGGACACACATGTCTGTCTGCCTTGCTGTGGACACGTCTGTCTTCGTTGCTGTAGATTAATGTCTGCCCGTGTATCTCAGACACACGTCTGTCTGCGTCGCTGTAGACTAATGTAGGTCTGCGTATCTTAGACACACGTCTGTCTGTATAACAGTAGATTAATGTATGTCTGTGTTGCTTCAGACACACACGTCTGTTGCCCCAGTCTGCATAAGAAGTAACCTCTTCTTTACTTTGACCTAAATCTTATGTTTACCACCCATGTATTTGTTCACTCGCCTGCATGAACACGCATGCACGCACAAGCACGCACACACACACACACACACACACACACACACACACACACACAAGCACCACACACACACACACCACACACACACACACACACACACACACACACACACACACACACACACACACACACACACACACACACACACACACACACACACACACACACACACACACACACAGCACACACACACACAAAAGGAGTCATTCCTATACGAGCAAGACATTAAATATTTATTCATGCCCTGTGTCTGATTCTCTCTACTGTGTACTGTGCTGTTTACTGCACTGAGTACCCATCTGTATACTCTACTGTGTACTTTGTTGTGTACTATACTGTGTACTCTGCTCTTCACTTAACGGGCATCTCCAGTTTAAAAACAAATCTCAAAAGCCTCACTGTCCCCACACAGCTTGTGTGGCTGGACCGCAAGAATCCCTCATAGCAGAAAATATACATGGAATATGAAAGCATTGATTTCGTTCTTCTTCTTCTTCTTCTTCTTCTTCTTCTTCTTCTTCTTCTTCTTCTTCTTCTTCTTCTTCTTCTTCTTCTTCTTCTTCTTCTTCTTCTTCTTCTTCTTCTTCTTCTTCTTCTTCTTCTTCTTCTTCTTCTTCTTCTTCTTCTTCTTCTTCTTCTTCTTCTTCTTCTTCTTCTTCTTCTTCTTCTTCTTCTTCTTCTTCTTCTTCTTCTTCTTCTTCTTCTTCTTCTTCTTCTTCTTCTTTTTCTTCTTCTTCGGGCTTGTGGTGGATTGTGGATGTAACATGATAATGATTACACCCTCTCTCTCTCTCAACACCACTCCTTCTTCTTCTTCTTCTTCTTCTTCTTCTTCTTCTTCTTCTTCTTCTTCTTCGTCTTCTTCGTCTTCGTCTTCTTCTTCTTCTTCTTCTTCTTCTTCTTCTTCTTCTTCTTCTTCTTCTTCTTCTTCTTCTTCTTCTTCTTCTTCTTCTTCTTCTTCTTCTTCTTCTTCTTCTTCTTCTTCTTCCTTCTCTTTCTTCTCTTTT
>OLKM01004263.1:7500-10000 GCA_900291075.1 Melanogrammus aeglefinus | reverse complement strand
ATTGTACATACAAAAATCCTCAAAGCATTACTTCTAAACCTTGTTTTCCTGTGGAGGCGTACGGTGCTGTCTTAATGAGGGCCCCCAGACGACCGCAGCATGGCTCCCTGCGGCCCCGTATTGAATCCAGCGGTAGGTGGCCCTCTCTAAATGTCCCCGGTCACGGAGGGCACCCGGCATTACCAGAATTGGCCCTCTGGCGGAAGTTGGCAGTGGAGAGGAAAAGGCAAAGGTGCCGGGGTTAAATAGAGCAGGCGGTGCTGAGACAAAGCCCTCTCAGCCACCCCTACGCAACGCTAAGACCACAAAAGGGGCTCCGCAGCGACTCCGGGATTACGGTGGATACATTGGTTCAGGTTGCTGGATGTTAGCTGTTCCATATCTTACAGAGGGAGAGACCGAGAGACAGAGAGAGAGAGAGAGAGAGAGAGAGAGAGAGAGAGAGAGAGAGAGAGAGAGAGAGAGAGAGAGAGAGAGAGAGAGAGAGAGAGAGAGAGAGAGAGAGAGAGAGAGAGAGAGAGAGAGAGAGAGAGAGAGAGAGAGAGAGAGAGAGAGAGAGAGAGAGAAAGAGAGAGGCAGAGAGAGAGAGGTAGAGAGAGAGAGGCAGAGAGAGAGAGGCCGAGAGAGAGAGGGAGAGAGAGGGAGGGGGAGAGAGGGAGAGAGAGTGAGGGTGAAAGACAGAGCATGGGAGAGATAGAGAGATAGAGGGAGAAAGAGAGCGAGAGGAAGAGACCTCTCCATCTCTCATTCTCAGGCAGAGACCCCTCCAGGGCCATTCGTCTCACATATTCAGCATAGAGACGTCGCCAGGCAAAATGTTATCAGTCACCAACATGGGCACAAACGGCTTGCATAAGGATGTGCATGTACCCACATCAATGGGTGGATCGGCTCCTTGGCACTTGGCTTGCTTCTTCATAGCCTCACGGCTTTCCATTTCTTAATGTCTGCAATGTTTTCTTTTTTTTTATGTCTTCCATTCCCATATTGTACATACAGATCAAACGTGCTTTCTTACATACAGAAAAGTCCAAGTTCTTGCTTATACAATTGCAAGAATTTGTCGACATTACACTTACAAGGGAAGGTCAGAGATATGCACAGTAAAAATTGGTGTCAAGTCGCACATTTCCAGACGAGAATTTGTTCCAGAAAATGTGTGGTAATAAAAACGTCCAAGACCTCACATGTGGGGGCATGTGACTCATTTAAGTGGCCCTAATTTGTGTAAGGACAACATTACATTCATATGTGGGGGCAGAGATTGACCGACCATTTGGCGAAGAATGGGGGAACAGTTGAGCAACAAGGGATTCAGAGTCGAGAAGGGACACAGGGAATCCTTCCAGAATATACCGTCTTCCTGATGATGGTTCGGTTGCAAAGCACTGTCTCTAAGCATCCAGGGGGTTTGAATCTCCATCTTTGTAAGCCTGCACAATTAGATGTGGGTGTAATCATTCCTTTGATTAGTAATTATTATGTGTTTCCTGGGAGTGTGTGAGCCCTGAGTTGAGATTTGGTATCTGTGGCGTGTACCTGAGGGTGTACTGTCCTGTTCTCTCACTCACTGTGTGTGTGTGTGTGTGTGTGTGTGTGTGTGTGTGTGTGTGTGTGTGTGTGTGTGTGTGTGTGTGTGTGTGTGTGTGTGTGTGTGTGTGTGTGTGTGTGTGTGTGTGTGTGTGTGTGTGTGTGTGCGTGCGTGCGTGCGTGCGTGCGTGCGTGCGTGCGTGCGTGCGTGCGTGCGTGCGTGTGTGTGTGTGCCTCTGTCTGTTTGTGCATGTGTGGGCATATAGAACAAATGTGTTTACTGGCAGATGATACTGTGTATATATATATATATATATATATATATATATATATATATATATATATATATATATATATATTATATAATATACTGTCTCTTATATATATATATATATACACACTGTATATTGGATATCTATGCCCATTTTATGTAGCAAAGGATGATCTTTCTTTAAGAGACAAACACACACACACAGAGGAGGAGGAAGTCCAAACAGAATGTGTATAAAACCGGGAGAGACCTTTGGCTACATCAGGGTGAAATAGTATTCACCACTCATCTTTCAAAACTTATGAATGGATCCTCACCGCCACTCGGCCATGACTTAATGTCTGGATCTCTGTATTCATGTAGGCTCACATTCTACCTGTAGGGCGCAGACACACTTCTGAGCAGCTTTGTATATTGCTTTGAGTGTGATGGCGAGCCCGTTACTGCACAACACGATTGACATTTATGAACCGGCGTTTGAGAGCAGCCGATATACACCTGGCGGCGCCTGATTTGTGTTCTTCATAGTCATCATAGTCGATATCGGAGAGCAGAACAAACGTTGGTGCTGTCACACAACATCAACGCATTTACGTTGATGCACCAAGTACAGAGGCTAGATCGACTTGAGTCACTAATTATGCTCTCTGACTATTGACCACTGTTATCCGTATCTGTTTAGACACTATGGTGACAACG
>OLKM01004263.1:0-2500 GCA_900291075.1 Melanogrammus aeglefinus | reverse complement strand
GATATTTCCCTCCTTTCGGAATAAATGGTGAGAAAAGCCAGCCCCTAGCTCCAGCCTGTCGTATTTATTATAGCACCCATACTTGTCAATACTGAGACAGTACTTGTTAAACAGCAAAATGTGTGTGTGTGTGTGTGTGTGTGTGTGTGTGTGTGTGTGTGTGTGTGTGTGTGTGTGTGTGTGTGTGTGTGTGTGTGTGTGTGTGTTTATGTGTGTGTGTGTGAGAGAGAGTGTGTAGCTTTGTGCAAGAGTGAGCATGTGTGCATGTATGTGAAGGTGTTTCGTTTTGACGTTGAGGAACATGCTTTAATTAGCTGTTGAGCAAAAAAAAAACACACAACTTTTTTTCTCAGTGTTCCAGCGAAACAATGATTGTATGATTCATTATATAGTATTCTGTCCTGGCTTACTAGGCTGTGGCCCATACACAGACCTTAAGCAAGGTCTATTGCCATGCAGGCTTGTGTGTGCATCATTCCCAACCTGCATGGAACTCCTCGTTCCCAGTATCTAAAATGCTTATTGGGATTTTTTCTCTCGAATGTTTGTGTATTTAAATGTTTAATATATCACGGGAGTCACCCGCACACTTTTATGGTCCTCGTTTGTAGGACCTCTTCAGATAAAGCGTGGGATACTTGCAGCATCAGCAATTATAAGCATGGCTCTTTAATGCTGTGGCTATAAAATACATCTTAAAGTGCCTTCCCCCTCCTAAGAGAGGTGTCAACAGAGCCACCAAACACACTCCCGGACCACCCTTATGACGACCATGTGTTGTACAATACCAAAATAGAAGACGGAGGAGAAGGAGACGAAGAAGACGAAGAAGACGAAGAAGACGAAGAAGAAGAAGAAGAAGAAGAAGAAGAAGAAGAAGACGACGACGACGACGACGACGACGACGACGACGACGACGACGACGACGACGACGACGACGACGACGACGACGACGACGACGACGACGACGACGACGACGACGACGACGACGACGACGACGACGACGACGACGACGACGACGACGACGACGACGACGACGACGAAGAAGAAGACGAAGAAGAAGAAGAAGAAGAAGAAGAAGAAGAGGAAGAAGAAGAAGAAGAAGAAGAAGAAGAAGAAGAAGAAGAAGAAGAGGAAGAAAAGAAACAAAAAGCCATCGCTGGGTTTATTCCCACCGTTGTCTTTCTTTTAAAATAGACACATTTTTGGAAGAGCCTGAATTAACTGCTGTTCCACAGCAACATGCAATCCCTCCTCCTTCTCCTCTCCTCTCTGCTCCCCTCCCTCCCAGTAATGGCTGGGTTGAAAATGGAGTCCACCTACACATGTTCCTCTGACTCATCTGTACTCTCTCTGTCGACTTGTCGGAGAGCTGTGCTAAAAGCTGCAGGAGTAGGCTGCAGCTGGGCTGGATGTGTGTGTGTGTGGGTGCATGAATGGTATGTGCGTGTGTGTGTCTGTGTGTGTTCGTGTGTGTGTGTGTGTGTGTGTGTGTGTGTGTGTGTGTGTGTGTGTGTGTGTGTGTGTGTGTGTGTGTGTGTGTGTGTGTGTGTGTGTGTGTGTGTGTGTGTGTGTGTGTGTGTGTGTGTGTGTGTGTGTGTGTGTGTGTGTGTGTGTGTGTGTGTGTGTGTGTGTGTGTGTGTGTGTGTGTGTGTGTGTGTGTGTGTGTGTGTGCATGGTGTTATGGGCGAATTGTGAATGTGTGCATGTGAGTGTGTATGTGTCAGTGGGTTTTTTATAGTGTGTGTGTGGGAGTGTGTTTGGAAATATCAATGTATGTGTGTGTGTGTGTGTGTGAACACGTGCATGTGAGTATTTCAATGAAATGGTTGTGTAAGTGTTGAGACCCAGCGCTGTGTGTGCTAGGGATATGTTTAAATGTATTTTTCTGAATGCGTACCCCTGTTTCTGTCTGTTTCTGCATTTGCAGACTCACGAACACATTGTGTGTGTATGTGTGGATTGTGCAGTGGCGGCTTCTTGTTGTGACGGCGTGTGCATGTGTGTATGTGTGTCCATACATCTCTGAGTTTGCAAGGTCACAGGGGTCAGAGTGCCTCCCACACTCATACTGGTTCCCTTATGAGACTCCCAAACTGGACAACATGGGGTTAATCCTCAGGGGGCGACAACATGACTGACACAGACAGAGTGTGTATCAGAGCTCTCCCCCCCATCCCCCCCCCCTCCCACCACCACCAACCCCCCCAACCCCACCCGCGCACCCCCACCCCCACCCTCTGCTTGCATGCGTTCCTCCAGCCTGACACCCCACCGAGCAGCAGCAGGTGGTATACGGGGTGTGGGGGATGGGATGGGAGGGGAGAAGTAGGCGCTCAGCATGCCATTTTGCCCCCTCCTCACCCCTCTCCTCACAGCATGGGATTCCCACCCCCCCCCCCACCTGCCGCGCGCCCTCACACTCCCCCCACCCGACACACACCGCCTGCGGACGTGTCTCGCCTCGCCCTGGTTCTGTCCCGTCCTGCCCGGGCACGGC
>OLKM01004262.1:0-23874 GCA_900291075.1 Melanogrammus aeglefinus | reverse complement strand
CGGGAAGTGCTCGGGCGGGCAATTGAAAAAATAGGAGAACGGCACGATAATCGGTATATATATGCATCAAATGCGCTTATCAATAAATGCTTGTGGTGTGCAAGTTGCTGCTTGATTACTGTTAAGATAGAGGTACACACTTCTTGTACCTTCATTGAAGCAATAAAACCGTAAATTTTCTTGTCTTCTTTTCTTTTAATCTCAGATCTGAGTGAATGTGGACAGATCAGGTGACTAACATGATTGACAATAAGTCTGATCTTGCAATAGCATAATGATGAGAACTGTCGCTATACATATGAACCATGGCAAATAAATACGCATTTTCATTTAAATTTGCAGTGCAAATAATGAGTTCTATACTATTTGTTAGTCCGATCCTTCCTATATAAATCTATTTGCTTTGGAACTCTGTAGATTTCACTAAACTGTACTCATTGAAGCATAAAACGTAATATTTGTTGTTTTTTTTTTTTTTACTTTTCAGACTGAGTTGAAGGCAGACTAGCAGCGTGACTAACAATGATTCTCGTCATTAACTACAATAAGGTCTGACATTGCAACCAGCAATCATGACAAAGTGTGTTCGTTCTCGTTAAGAATATATCATGGCGGAGTATAAATTACATGTTTCATTTAAATTCAGTTCAAATAAATGAGTTATATCACTATTTGTTATAGTATTTTCTTATAGCACTGTCATATTTGCTTGATTAATTGCTTTGAACTCTTTATCTTCATTACAACTGTACATTCGATCTGACAGCACCTTAAACCATAACTATCTGTTTATTGTTCTTTAAAAACTTTACAACTGTTGATCTAACAGGAAGACCATGACAATAATGTTACATTTTCATATTAAAGTCAGCGCAATAATTGAGTTTTATATCACGATTCTGTTAAGTATTCTTCCTTATAAAATGTATATTGTGTGAATTGCTTTGAACTGTTATCTTCACTAAACTGTTACTGTACATTCATTGCCAGCAATTAAAACCGTAATATTTTTGCGTCTTTTTTTTTTTTAAAACTTTCAGACCTTGAGTGAGGCAGACTATGCAGGTGACTAAACAATGATTTGTCCAATTAACTCTACACACAATAAGTCTGACTTGCACAGCATCATTAGACAAGTGTTGTTCACAATGAAGAACCTATGGCAAATACATAAACAACTCAAACAGATCAGCATGTCAAGCTGTTTTGTGTCCCTTTCACTATGTTGTCCTTGAATACAGTCTTTCACCATGGTATGGCTGTGCTGCATGGGGATGCTCCAATCGCTCGGAGAAAGGCGTCCACATGTATGGCCTTCCCCAAAGAGAGGGACCAGAAGAATAGCGTGGGTGGCTAAAGTCAGAAGGAGCAATTTAACCGTGACCTACAAAGACTTTAACCAACAAAAAAATATGTGAGGTAATCATATTCAAACAACTGCATTTGCACTTTTTGCACACGTTCAACAAATACCACACCACTAGGAATTTTTTTTTTTTTTTTTTTTTATATTAAAAACAGAACACAGAACAGGAAAACCAATGCAAAAACCAAGGGAAGTTAAGTTGCAAACCGAGGGGGGGGTAACACTTAAACTTAATGGCCATCTTGGAAGCAAGACCTAAACAGAAAGTGAACCGTCAGACAAACCCAGAAACAGCTGAAGGTGCTTTCAGGACAGTGCTGGACAAGGACAGAGAGTGATAACACTGGTGAAACACAGGGGCCACCCCACAGCAACACCAAAAAAATATTTTAGCTCCTAACAGAAGTTTGTACTTTTAACCCTCCTGTTGTCCTCCGGGGTCAAGGAAGGAAGGAAGGGCGAAGGGAAAGAAGGAAGGCAGGAAGGACAAAGGGAAAGATGGGAGGAAAGAAGGAAGGGGAAAAGGAAGGAAAGATAGATGGAGGGAGGGGAAGAGGATTGGGTTAATTGGGTCAAAATAGCCAAGGAATAAGTAAAGGAACGAAGGGGAGGGAGGGAGGGAAGGAAGGAAGGAAAAAGGATTGTGGAAAGGAAGGAAGGGACAAAAGGAAGGAAGGAAAGAAAGATGGAGGGAGGGAACAGATTGGTGCATTGGTGGCTTGCGAGCACACATTGAATCATCAAACGTCAGGAGTCTTTTTCACAACATAGTGGGTTAGGGTCACAATATATATATATAGTTTCACCAGTGATTACTATAGATTTTAATTAAATCATCAGAAACACAGTCAAATCGACATACCAAAATCACCCTATGTTATTTATGTGCATATAAAGTTTATCAAACGGGATTATTTAGAACATAAAATGACGATCGATGTTGGGTCAGTGCAATGCGTTGGTGAGACACATCAATGTTCTCACATCGCTTCACCCATTATTTACTATCAAGCCTCAGTGATATTAAATTTAATGTTCAACTGCATTCATCACACTCCCTATACATTTACCTAGCCTACTAGTATAAATTGAACAGCGGTTGGATTACGTTAATATTTAGAGAACAGAATTTACAATTTACCATTTACCAGCCTGTTGCATGTGTTGCTATTCGTTTATCCAGAGTGCTAGCCTAAACTTTTATTCTGTTAAATTTCTCTAAATCTTTCTAATCTGACGGGGCACACATCTGCCAACTTACTTAATTAACTCGTGTCCATTTGATTCCGATTGCACCTTCTAAAAATGAAAATGTCATTTTTTAAACATTTTACCTTGAAAAAGTGTTGCTCCGACCAGCTGCTCCATTGGAATACATTGAGCAGCAGTTAGCAAATGCTAACTTCCGGGAACTTTTGAGGGGCTCCATGCGCCGCTGTCACGTTAAAATTGTACCAGGGGGCGAAAATTGTACCGGCCTACGTCATCGTTTGTTTACATCCGAAAAACCATGTTTCCAAACGGACGAAAATAACATAATACAGATAGCGGATCGCTATCTGAATTATGATGATAGGATAGCGATAACAATTGTTTTTACTTTATATTTGTATTGTATTTAATTGTTTAATCGAAACAATAAAAAAAATTGCCAGCGAAACGGGTGATCGCGTCATATGACAAATGTCATTTGACGCGGGCAAAGCATTTTGTCATTTGACGCGATCGCCCCGTTTCCGGGCAATTTTTTTTATTGTTTTCGATTAAACAAATTAAATTACAATTACAAATATAAAGTAAAAAACAATTGTTATCGCTATCTATCATAATACAGATAGCGATCCGCTATCTGTATTATGTTATTTCGTCGTTTGGAAACATGTTTTCCTGCATCGCGTCGTCTGTTGCCGGGCAGTGGCTTGTCAGGATGTAAACAAACGATGACGTAGGCCGGTTACATTTTTTCGCCCCCGGGTAACAATTTTAATGTGACACCTGCATTGCCTTTGTGTGAAAAAACTTGAACCATTGCAGTGAACGGAGGTGGCGCTTGTCACCGTTAAAATTGTACCGGGGCGAAAATTGTACCGGCCTACGTCATCGTTTGTTTTACATCCTGAACAATCTGCCCAGCAACAAGACGACGCAATGCAGAAAACATGTTTCCAAACGACGAAATAACATAATACAGATAGCGGATCGCTATCCTGTATTAATGATAGATAGCTATAACAATGCATGTTTTTACTTTATATTTTTGTATTGTATTTAATTGTTTAATCGAAACAATAAAAAAATTGGCCCGCGAAACGGGGCGATCGCGTCAAATGACAAATGCTTTGCCCGTGAAACAGGCGAACGATCGCGTCACAAAATGACGTAGGAAGGGTCTTTAAACAATACATGATAACGGATCGCTAGATAAACATTTGTTTTTACTTTTATATTTGTATTGTATTGAATTGTTTAATCGAATTTAGCTAGTAAACTGAGTGTTTTAAGCAGGTTTCATGGTCTGGCTAGCTGGTGTTAATTCAATTACCGCAATTTAAGATTAAGATTAGATTAGATTAGATGGCATAGATGGAAGCATAGATAGATAAGGTAGATAGGTAGATGGGTAGGTAGCAGCTGAGGTAGGTTAGATAGATGGGGTCAGATAGAGGGGTAGATAGATGTGGTACAAATAGGTGAGCAGCCATTAAGGATATTTTTAGTTTCCTACGATTGATGTTTTTCACATTTATCCCCTACTGTTTTCCTCCGAGTCAATAGAGGGAAGAAGGCATAGATGATAATATAAATCTTACAATGTAATGTTGAGTAAGGTAAAGTTGAAGATGAGAAAGAAGGAAGAAGCACAGGCCACATGTGAATGAACGATATTGATTATTTGGCTCAAATGTACAGGATACAGTATGACAACAATCTTATATGTAATGATCATGCTTCATGAATAGTTCTCTTTTTTCATTTTGCAACTTTACCTTACTCAAATTAATGGTAAGATTGTATAGTATCAATGTATTGAATCGTATTTCTGGTACAGTAATGGATACATGTTATGGGGATAAGTGAAACAACACATCAGTTCCTAAATGCCTTCTCAACATATCTTACCCATCTATTATACATATTCTATTATCTAGTTATCTATCTATTATCTATCTATTCTATCTATCTATCTATCTATTCTATCTATCTATCTATCTATCTAACTATCTATCTATCTATCTATGCTATCTATCTATCTCTACGTATATATATATATATATAATGACGATGATATTGTGTCTAATGCAATTGCGTTAATTGAATTAACACAGCTAGCTATGACTATGACACCTCAGTTTACTAGCTCAATTCGATTTAAACTATTCAAGCTACAATACAATTATATTAAGTAAAACAAGCTGTTCATCTCTCGCGATCCGTTATCTGTAGCTGTTTCAAGAACCTTGACCTACGTCATTTGACGCGATCGCCTGTTTAACGGGCAATTAGCATTTGTCATTTGACGCGATCGCCCGTTTCGCGGTGATGTTTTTTTATTGTTTCGATAAACTAATTAAATACAATACAATATTATAAATCTTAAACAGACTGGTGGTACATCGCTAATCTATCATAATACTCGTGCCATAGATCGATCCGCTAATATGATTATTTTCATTTTAACCATCGTTACTGGAAACATGTTTCTGCATCGCGTCTGTTCCATGTTGGTAGCAGATTGTGCAGGCAGTGTAACAAACGATGACGTAGGCCGGTAACATTTTGAGTCCTGCGCCGCCATGTGTAAAACTGAATCATTGCGTGAACGAGGGCGCCACTCTCTCTCTATAGGCACTCTAATCCGGTGTTTCACCGAATTCTGCGACCCACCGAACTGTGTGACCCCAAGGGGCGCTCTTGCACATTTTCTGCAACATGCACGAGTTTGAAAGGTAGACAGGCATGAAGTCGTTCACGTGCGGAAACATGAACGAGCTTAAAGTGTATCGTCATCGATCACTAGGAATGGGTACATTTGTTTTGTGACACCAGGCAATACTTTCTTTCTTGATAGCGTCTTTTACTGACTGTAGCATTTTATGGGGAAAGAAGTAACGGTGATGGACCGTACTAACCGCCCTATCCAGCGTCTGTGAAATGCTAATTAATTCCAAGCACATTCGGTGTGCTTAATGAATTATTTATTTATGTTTTTGTTATAATGCCCACCGTTTTTATTTTTATGCCCACCGTTTTATGCCCACCTTTTTTTTTTACTGCCGTTTATTTCTTCACTTGTGGCCCTAATACTCCGTCGTATGATTGTGTGTGGATGACGGAGGAAGCAATGAATGGGAGTGTGTTTAAATGGAAAGGTGTGTAGCAGTGTGATTCTGACATTGCGGCCGCTACAAGTTGAGTGGTAAAGTTCAGCCACCACCATGGATCAAATTAATGTTTAAATGATCTTTTACCAGATGTATGTTTTGTTGAAAAGTTGGGAGATGTTGGTAATACCTCTAGCTGAGAAGGGATTCTCGGTTTTAGCAACACGAAAAGACACAAAGTTGTGTTGTGTAGCTGCCAGTGTCCCTCTGTCTTTCTGCAAGACAGGAGCAGCAGCACGTCACATTTACAGTTCCAGTACTACATTTGTCTGCTTAACAATCTCAAGTAATGGAGCGTTCCATACCATGAGCTTCTAAAAACTAAGTCGGTATTTCACTGCTGATTATTCATTTCAGTTTAAGAAATTAATTTGTCATCTAAGTTTTCATTGTTGTTTCTAATGCCAGTATGCAAGCTGTTTAAAAGACTGCATGTAGAAAACATGATGTTGATGTCATATGTAGGTATACAGCTTATATACACAGATCCTATCTTCTCCCTCTGTATCTCTGTCTTTCGCTGTCTCCATGTTTCTCTCTCTCTCTCTCTATATAAATATATATATATATATATAGAGAGAGAGAGAGAGAGAGAGAGAGAGAGAGAGAGAGAGAGAGAGAGAGAGAGAGAGAGAGAGAGAGAGAGAGAGAGAGAGAGAGAGAGAGAGAGAGAGAGAGAGAGAGAGAGAGACGCCTACGTTGCTATTAAACCTAACCAGGCATGTCATCTGAAGATGTCTACCAGAGGACCGTTCAGTCCAATAGTTCATCCCTTGCTTATTAAAACCTTTCCTTCCTTCCTTCATCCTTCTTACTCTGCCGTCTGTTTTCTGAAGCAAACATTACAAGATGAAAGAATTACTTCATGTGTGTGTGTGAGTGTGTGTATTGCTGTGGTCCATTGTTTGTGCTTTTATGCTTGTACTTATTCGGTTCCAAAACCCATTCTATCTCTCTCTGCGGAATAAAAGCAAGAATAAAAGACAATAACCCTTTTAGCATCCATTGGCACACAGAGAGAGAGACAAACACACACACACACGCACACACACACACACCCACACACACACACACACACACACACACACACACACACACACACACACACACACACACACACACACACACACACACACTCATAGTCTCTTTCACACACACACACGCACGCACGCACGCACGCACGCACGCACGCACGCACGCACGCACGCACGCACGCACGCACACACGCACCACGCACACACACACACACACGTAAAGACGTTAATGGATCAGAGCATCCCCTACGTCCGGAGGATGCCAATCCCATCTGAGTGTTGCGTCTCGATGAAATATGCATGATGGGATATGATACGAGGCTCAGATCCACGCATTTTAAATTAATAATCTGTTTGCTTTTATTTTATATTTGTATCTCATTGTGGCTAACGAGGGGTCCGAAGCAGTGCTGCGTCTCCGGCAGCAGGGGAGAATGTTTGAGGTGCATTGTCATTCTAGCTAATGGTAAAAGTCCTGTTCCCCTGCAGCAACTGTCTGCTCCATTTACCTGCTCCACCAAACCCCCCCACCCCCCAGAGAGAAGCTTTATCATGCGGACAAAGGCACACACTGGAGAACCACCAGCCCGAATTCATCCACTTCAATCATTTCCCACTCGCACATCCATACATCAATAAAGGCTGCTATCAGCATGTGATATACTGTACCTCCCTAAAACCCGAAACGAAATGAATGTGATGGTTAGGACTTGTACTGTTTAAAGCCAGCATATCTCTTCCTGACTTTCATGTTGTGGTGCCTTCATGGTGATCTTCTGATTGCCAGTGGGACCAACGTCTTCCGTGCATGTTCTCCGAGTGCTGCTATGGAAACATCTGGATGCACTCTAAAGCCCAGCTTTAAACCTGAACATGCGTTATTCTGGCCTTCCCCTCTGTCTGATGGCCATTGAGCTGCTGTGTAATGCCAATATTCAGCCAGGGGATTATCTTTCAAAAGGACACTAACCGATAGGAGAAGAAAAGAGGTCATCTTGAACAAACCACTAATGCAGCCAACTGTAGATAAACAGCAGATGGTGTCAGCGTGACAAGCAAGGCGCTTTGTCGTGTTTTCCATGGAAGTCCTATTAACTTCGTTCGAATCGAGTCTCCTCGGGAGTAATGGTGGCTTACCATCATGATTCCTTTCTCGAGCTCATACAGACAGGGGACGCCACACCTCTCTGCCCGGAGCAGTCGGGGTGAGGCGTCTCTCTCAGGGACACCTCGACACTAGGAGGGGCCGGGGATCGAAATAGCAACCTTCCGGCTACCAGCCAACCCCCTCTACCTCCTGAGCCGCTGCAGCCCCCTGTTAACTCCTTACCCATATGCCCTGTTAACTCCATTACCCAGAAGCCCCTGTAACCTGAGACGGTTCTTCTGCTCGCTGATGGGGTGAGATGAGTTCATAATAATTCATTAGACACATTTTCTATTGTTTTTTTCTATATCATCTTAAATTGTAAAAGCCGTCAAAAATATCGATCGGCTCATTCATCGTCCCAGTAACTGACCATAGAGTCACACTATATATAGTGTGTTTTGGGATTTTTATGGATTATGTTTTATGTTCACCCATAACCAAAATGATTTCTGGACAGAAACCAAACTGAAACAACTTTGAACGTTTGCGAATAATCTTATATGAGCTGTTTACCTTCAATAAACACAGAGAGAGCAGTGTTGCCTCCCCATAACGTGTAGAAGCTCGTCCCATAGGCTGCCAGAGTCCCGTACTGCCCCTGCCCTGTGCTGCGGGCACCAGAATACCGTACGGCCCCTGCCCTGTGCTGCGGGCCACAGAGTACTGTACGGCCCCTGCCTTGTGCTGCGGGCACCAGAGTACCGTACGGCCCCTGCCCTGTGTCCGCAGGCTCTGAGAGCCGCTGGCCCCCTGCTGGGGGAAGTTATTGAATGAGCAGATCTTCCCCCCATTAAGGCAAGTATAATACCGCTGTTGATGTTGTTCTCGGTGATAAATCAGCACTGCTGAATAATTTACCAGCCCACAGGAGGAGAGCGTGCAGAGATTTAGAGACTGACTTACGCCGTAGAACCGGAGCTGCATCTCTCGCCTCTCTCTAGTGTATGCAGCCAGCTCGTTCCCTCGCTCCATCTCTCTCTCTCAATATCTCTTTCCAACGACTGCTCTCTCTCTTTCTCTCTCTCTGCTTGTCGCTCTTCTCTCTCTGTCCATCGCTCTTCTCTCTCTCTCTGTCCATCGCTCTTCTCTCTCTTTCTCTCTCTCTATCTCTCTCTCTTATATTGCACCCCTTAAAGTCATAATGGGTCAGATGAAGCTCCTCCCAGTAAGCCGGCGGAAGACCTTCAGAATAGCCTTGCTCTTTCCACTCTAACCAGCTGATGTGTGACGCTGACTAGTTTGTCTGAGGACGGAGTTGGTCTGTTGCGGTCTGTTGCTGCGTTTCATTGCTCTGATTGTTTGCAGGCCTCTTCAATTGCGTCCAGAGGCATCTTGGTCTGCGCCTTAGTGAAGCCTTTTGGAAATCGAAAACACAAACAAAGAGACAAACAAAGAGATTCCAGACTAATTACAGTTTGTAATTGGTCTGGCGATGCCAGGCTAGTTCTTTTCATCCTTACTGAGCGCGAGAGGCGGCCTATATCTTCCGGTGACATCAGAGGATCTGTTCCTTTTTCAGCTTCTCGCTTTGCAGGTGTCTATGTATCACAGCACTAGCAAAAGCTAAGCGCTATTATTAATTTCTTCGTTCCTTACTGGCGGCCTTGCAACGTATTGTCGGATTTGCGAGCTGCTCGCCCTCAGAAGGCCGCAACGGACCGGTCGAGAGATTTGGATTGCTATGGAACGCATCAACCTCGGCTGGATAAGTTTACCTTGTGGGATATATTTTCGTGTGTCGGTGAAGGCGTTTGTATTATGCTTGTCGTTTAAATGTAATTGTGAGCGAGAGCATTACATTTCTGACCGGTGCGTCTTGGTGTACCTGTTTTCGTTGTACTTTATTGGTGACGGCAGTGTGTGCGCCCCCAGTCCCGGCTTAGGCAAATTTTCCTTTGGCTACAACTCGGTTGTGCCCGCTGTGTGTAACTGGCAACTACCCTTTACTGGTGTAGGCAGTGCTTTCGCTCCCACTCCCAGCATTTATAGCTATAGTTAGCTTTGTAGTTTGTAGCAGTGTTCCCGCTGAGGCTTACTATCTAGGCTGTTCTTCCTGAGACACTTGTCGGCGAAGGCTGTGCTTTCACTTCCTCTCCCGGCATTTATACTGCACTTATTGTCTCATTTTGTTGTGACTGTTTACCCTCAACTGGTCAAGGCAGTGCTCTCGCTCCCGCTCCCAGCATAGGTGTGACTTGTAGTTGGTAGCACTGCTCCCGCTGAGGCAAAAAAATGTTTTCATACATTTGTTGGTGAAGGGTTTCGCCCCCTCTCCCAGTATCTATTGTTTTTTTCTGCGTGAATTAGGTAGTCAACATGGTTGGCAACCACTCTTGCTCCACCTGTATGGCTTCCTTGCAGCTTGAGGATGGCCATGATTTGTGTCTCTCATGCCTTGGTCTCGGGCATCTGAAGGTGGGTCTTTTGGATTATCCCTGCATGAACTGCAGTTTCACACCTCGGGCAGTGAGAGTTGCTAGACTGGCTATGGTTGGGCCTCGTTTCGTCACCCGAATGGATGCCCCCAGCCCAGTAAGTATGTTAGAGAGTCTGGGCTTGCCTCCAAGGTGGACCAATTAACAGCGGTGCTCGATAACATGAAGTCCCTCTACCTGGCCTTCCAGGCTGGGACTGGTGTAGGGGAGCCAGGAGCTCTTGCTCCTCCGGCAGCCGCCTTTGAGTTGGAGGAAGATGTGCTTTTTGTGGCAGCGAGTTTGAGCCGGTGGGGTCCAACAGGATGTAGCCTCCCATGCCTCCGTGGCGGGCTCCCATCCTTCGACCTGCAGCTCTAATGGTGATTCTGAGGACAGCTCAATGGGAGCCATCATTCGTATGGCCCTGGCCCGTCTGCATCTAGACGTGCCACAAGCTCAGCCGGCTCTGGCCAGTGCTTTCTTCAGGCATGGCCCAGCCCCAACCAGCTTTACCATGCCTCCATCCGAGGAGTATCTGGGGGAGTTGCACGCATGCTGGAGGGATTCTAGAGCCCTCTCTCATGCAAAATCCGATGGTAGGACCCTGGCAGCCATGCAGGATGCACCCAAGTTTGGCTTGGACCGCATGTCAGCAGTTGAGACGACTATAGGTGCTCTAATTGTCTCGCCTGAGGAGGCTCTGAGACCGGATGCAAGGTGTCCTCGTCCCAAATGTCGGGTTACGGCTCACCTACTCTCCAAAGCCTACGATGCAGCTGCACTCATGGGACGCATATGCAATCCAATGTCCCACCTGATGCTTGCTCTGTCAGCATCCCTGCAGGAGGCTGCAGTGGATGCTCCGGTCCACGATTTCAGCGACGCTTCTCTTCAGGCATTCGGGCTGTCTAGAGAGTTAGGGCGATTAATGTCCACCCTCGTCCGGGCTAGCCGCCAGGTTTGATTGGCACAGTCTCCTCTCACTGAGGCTTGCAGGAGAACCCTCCGCAGTGTTCTGCCTGAGCACATGGTCCAAGCCAGAAAGACTCGGCAGCAGCTATCCATGCGTCAAAGGAGTGTGCCTCCTCCTAGCAGGCCTAGAAGTTCTTCAACTGCCCCACAGCACAGCTCTCACCCACAAGCTCACCCCAGTGGCTACCTCAGTTTTAAGCGCCCACGTCCACAGCCTGCTCAGTGGCAGGCACAGGCCTTTTTGGGCCCCTGAGCGACTGCCCTTGGGTCAACCTCAGGTCTCATATGCTGCCCGTCATTCCCTAAGAGCCTTTAGTGGCCGGCGGACCCAGCGCTGAGGGTCGGGGGCCGGTCGTCAAATGTTTTTCCCAGCAGCAGCTCAGCTATTGGGCTGCTTCCACCAGGGACCCATGGGTGCTTTCCACCTTGACCCACGGGTACAAACTACAGTTCCAACGCCGGCCCCCAGCCTGTGGGCGAGTCAAGAGGACCATCATACACGACCCGGCAAAAGCCCAAGCCCTGCACCCAGGAGTTGTCCATGCTCCTGGACAAGGGTGCCATCGAGCCAGTAGATCCCCTGCAACCCTGGAGGCTCTACTCGACTTACTTTCTGGTAAGGAAATAAGAAGGCGGACTCCATACTATCCTGTACTTGCGGGGTCACAACAGGTTCCTGAAGGTCCTGAGGTTCCACATCCTAAGCACTGCAGAGGTTCTGCCTACTGTTGCTAGAGGGGGACCTGAAGGATGCCTACTTTCACGTTGCCATTGCGTCGTTTTCAGTTCAGGGTGCTCCCATTCGGCCTCTCCCTTTCCCCACGGGTGTTCACCAGGTGTGTAGCGGCATCCATCTCACCCTTGCAGTCGCGGGGTATGAACAGCCTGCTGTATCTGGACGACTGGCACTTCTGTGCGCCATCCCAGTCTCAGGTGGCCCTGGACACGACACATCTTCTCTCCCATGTGGCCCGCCTGGTTCTCTGGGTGAATCTTACGAAGAGTTGAGATGCCATATGAAAGCTGCACAACTTTCATATGGATGTCAGGTGGCACCGGCACAGGAGACTCAAGGTGCTGTTGCCTTCTTGCTCAGGTTCTGTGGAGGGACAGATAGTTTCTTCTCCAGGGCATGCCCATGGGTTCCATTGCATCCCATGAAACCTTTACAGATGCCTCCCTGCTCAGGTCCGCTCGGAGCATATCAATGTACTGGAGCTGCGGGCTGTGCACAGGGCATTGCTGTTTTTTCTTCCCTTCCTGGGAAGCCGGCATGTGCTTGTGCGGTCGGACAATGTCTCAGCAGTCTCTCACATAAACCACCAGGGAGGCACGAGGGGCCGGATTCACAAAGCATTCTTAAGAAGAAAAAGTTCTTAAGTAGCACTTTTTTCGTAACTATGTTCTTAAGACAAAATTTAAGAAGATTTGATATTCTTGAAAAAAATATTCTATTTTTTTCTTAACTTTTTTCTCAACCTTCTTCTTAAGATTTTTCCTAAGAAAGTATTTAAGAACAAATGAGATTCTTGAAGACAAAGTTCTTGACTTTCTTCTCAAGTTTCTTCACAACTTAAAGAGAAGCCCTCGCCATTCCTAAACCAGCTGCAGTGAATAGGCAAGTCTTGATATGTATTTACTTCAACAACTTTGTATGACATTTTTTTTTTTTTTATTTAGTATTTGGTAGTCCTAGACAATGCATTTGTAATTTAAGTGGGTCAGAGTATTTTTTTATATATATATTTTTTAATGTAGCCTATTACATAGAGCTTATTTTGGAAGTTGACATAGTTGAAATGTAAATTTCAGTCTGTGTCATGTGTGCCTGTTGATTACACTACAATGTACTCTTAGTAAATGTTATTGATGTGTGTACTACTTAATTAATCACTATGTTTTTAAGTAGGCCAATTTACTGAAACCATGTCCTTACTATTATTACTTTTAGATGGAAGTTCTTTGGGTGGCAGCTAGGGAGGAAAATCCACCAAGGCCTCTGAGAGACAGAGTGGATCTACTAGCACTCCCTGATCATGTCTTAGTTAGACAGTATAGGCTTTCTAGGCGAGCCATTCTTTTTCTAGCTGATAGCTTATCAGTTGATCTGAAAAGAGAAACAGGGCGATCAACACCACTTCTAGTGGTTTTGCAGATCATGGATGCCCTGAGGTTCTATGCCTCTGGGTCTTTTCAAATGGATGTGAGCCAGTCCTCTGTTAGCAAAGTGGTCAGAGATGTTTCAAATGCACTCTGCAGAAGAGTAAGAATGTTTAGAAAGTTGCCTACAACAGATGCATAATGTATTATAACCAAACAACAGTTCTTCAAGCCGGATTTCCAAATGTGCTGGGGGCAGTTGATGGGACACATATTGCAATCAAAGTAAGATAATGTTTTTTTTGGTTTTTTTTGCAAATCTGTTCATGCTGTTTCTGAAAGTATCAGCTTGAATCAAAAAACATTTCATGTGGTGCTTGAAGTGTTACCTTAAGTATTAATTATTCCACACATTTTAATTCCATAGGCACCAAATGATGAGGAGGAGGCCTTCGTAAACAGCAAAAATTTCCACTCGATAAACACACCGGTCATATGTGATGCAACGCTCCGAGTGACAGACCTTGTTGCGAAGTGGCCGGGTAGCACCCACGACTCCTTTGTTCTCATCAATTCAGGAACAGGCATTAAATTTAATGAGGGAGAAATGCCCGGTGGTTGGTTGTTAGGTGAGAACTACACATGAACACATTCTACTTTAGGTTAAAACAAAAACATACACCCTATTGCCCTAACTAATGTCCTATATGACAGGAGACAGTGGCTATGCCTTAAGACCAGGTTGATGACACCCATCCTTCACCCTGCAACAGCCAGATGAGCCAGATGAGCGCTACAGCCGGGCACAACGAAAAACACGTAGTGTTGTGGAGAGGTGCATTGGGGTAGTAAAGTCAAGGTTTAGGTGTATTGACCGTTCTGGTGGAGTGCTCCAGTACACTCCTGAGAGGGCATGTCAAATTATTACCTGTGCTTTTATCCTCCACAACATCTGCATTATGTACCGCTTGCCAATCCCTGACATCCCAGATGATGATGACCCCGAGGGAGATGTCCCAGTCCCTACCCCATGTAACACTGGCATGCAAGTGAGACAAGACCTCATAAGGAGGAGATTCATGTGAAAGAAAACACAGTAAAAAAAACCCCGAAAACCTCTATGAGTGATTACTATTTTATTCTAGGTTCAACATTCATTTTTTTTTTTAGATCCAACTTGGCTTGGGCAAGGCGAAGCGTCTCCCTCTCGACGAGCAGATTTTCCCTCTCCATCTGCAGAAGTTGCTCCTGAGTAAGCCTCAGCATTTTTACTTCCTCCAAAAGCTGAGACTGAAGGGAGACCATGTCCTCCGTGTTGCTTCTGGATGTGGCAGGTGTGGCAGGTGTTGATGAAAGGTTTCCGAGATTAGCTGTGATAATGTCAGGTCATCCCCGGGTCTCTGTAGCAGCTGTGAATGGAACAATTGCAAATTAAACAGTATCAAAATGTATGGTTAGGTAAAACAGTGTCAGATACACTTATTAACTTACGTTTTGATGATTTGTAAACTTATATTTTGTTGAACTTCAAGTTCAATGTGGGGGGGTACGATAAGTTGGGTGGGTGCAGCTCCAGCTTGGTTGGGAAGACACATCAAGGACCACCGTAGTATCTAAGCAACAGAATCAGGAAAATTGGGCCATTAGTTAGGTAGTAGAATGCAGGCTCTGTTCACACAGTAGCCTACTAGCCTAAAGGCCTAAGTGAAGGCCAATGGGATCAACGTAATGATCAATAGCTAACAGCTAGTGACAGTTGCTTGTGAGCTTACCTGTTTGCATCTGCTGTAGAAGCTGCATGCAGCTGTTGTCTCCGCTGGGGTCTTCAGTGTCCATCCCTCCTTGAACTCCTACCAGCGATTCCCCTATCACTTCCAAAATCCTCTCCTCCAAGGCATCGAGTTTCACAGAGGACGTCCCTCCTCCTGTCTTCTTCATCTCCCTCACCCTCTCAGCAGCTCTTGACGAGGGATTTTACGTCGGCCCATTTCTTTTTAATAGCACTCGCATCGCGCTCCATCTCCCCCACTGCGGGCACCGATTGGGCAACTTTCGCCCATGCCCTCTTCTTATTATCCGCTATCACGACATTATCCAACTTCCCCATTAATAAATTTCGCCTTGAAACCACCTCCTCCACTAACACCTACAACTCCTGTTTCGAAAAGTTTTTTCTGCACTTGGCACTGTCGTCCTCCATTTCTCCAATAACAATAGTATAGTAACTCTTAACGGTTTATTCTCTGCGAGACTCCAAACATCAACAAATTACAGGTAACATAGCAACGGGGCCAGCCCCCTCCGCTGCTCCAGCAACAACAAGAGCGCACAAGGATGAACATTACATGCATTCCTCTACTACCTTAGCAATCTAAGAACTTCTTAAGTCAGAAAACTAAGAAGTTCGGAAGACAATAGACAATTCTTAAGAAAAAAATGGTGAATAGCGTTTAAGAAGATTCTTAGGAACTTCTTATTTTTTTTCTTAAGAATCTTCGTAAGTTTTATCTTGAGAAAATGTTTGTGAATCCGGCCCCAGGTCTGCACGGCTGTTGCAGGCATCCCGGGACCTGCGCTTGTGGGCAGCACCACGGCTGGCCAGCCTGAGAGCAATGTATTTGCATGGGCTACAGAATCAGGCTGCAGACTTACTCACCCGTTGCAAGCTGTCGCTGTGGTGGCTTCATCCGGAGGTGGTTCTCAACATCTTGGACGTCTTTGGCAGGGCAGAGGTGGATCTCTTTGCCATAGAGGAGTCGACCCATCGCCTCCTCTGGTTCTCCTGGACAGAGGACAGCAG
This sequence comes from Melanogrammus aeglefinus, assembly GCA_900291075.1. Lineage (NCBI taxonomy): Eukaryota > Metazoa > Chordata > Actinopteri > Gadiformes > Gadidae > Melanogrammus > Melanogrammus aeglefinus. The sequence goes on along the minus strand of OLKM01004262.1, from coordinate 7,656 downwards.
CCCTCTGGGTGAGGATGCTCTCGCCCGCTATGCTTTTCCACCAATCCCTGTGATTTTTCCTATGCTATGGAGGGTCCTCCAGCAGGGTCACAGACTGTTGTTGGTAGCCCCCTTCTGGCTAGGGAGAACATTGTTTTCACTGCTGCGCAGGTTCTGCAGCAGTGCACCACAGTGCCTGCCTGACAGGAAGGATCTCCTATCTCAGTTACAGGGCCAGATCTGGCATCCCGACCCTCGTTGCCTATGGGTCTGGCTGCTGTAGGGCCCAACCTGCTGCTGACAGAGTGTTCAGATGATGTCTGCAATACCGTACTAAATGTCAGGGAGCCTTCTACATGGGCGCAGTATGACAATAGGTGGCAGCGGTTCACTGCATGGTGTTCAGAAAGGGCTGAGGACCCTGTGCATTGTTCAGTTCCAAAGATTTTGGAGTTCCTCCAGTCACTCCTGGATGGTGGCCGGTCCCCAGCTACTCTGAGGTTATATGTGGCAGCCATTTCCTCTTGACATGCTCGGGTGAATAATGACCCGGGGGGGGCACAGATTGGTGTCCCTTTTTCTGAAGGGCACGTTGCGGTTACGATCCCCATGAGCACAGTGTGCCCCAGCATTGGACCTGAACCTGGTGCTCGATGCGTTGGGCTTGCCTTCCTTTTGAACCCCGGGCTCAGGCGGTATTGAAGTGGGTCTCTACTAAAACTTCCTTTGTCCTCTCCACTGCGTCAACGAAGGGCGTTGGGGAGCTTCATGCTGTGTCCATGAGTGACTCATGTCTGAGGTGGAACTCCCAATGGCTCAGGGGTTACCCTGTGGTCTTTTCTCCCGAAGGTTCTAAAATCATCGAACCTCAACTGACCTGTCTGCCTGGCACAATATATCCCCCCGAAAGGGAAGACAGGTTAAAAAATGCTGTGTCCTGTGCGAGCTCTGAGAGCCTATGTAGACGCGACCGCAGGTATAAGAAGGTCCAGCTCTTCCTCTGCTACGGTTATCCTAGGAGGAGCTGTGCTCTCTCCATGCAGCGATTGTCTCATTGGGTTGTGGACGTCATCACCCATGCATATAAAGGAGGTGGTCACTCCCTGCCATCCGGGGTGAGGTGCCACTCTACCAGGGCTGTCTGAACATCATGGGCTGCCCTGCGGGGAGTACCTTCTCCAGGTTTTATCGGGTGAATGTTGCCACTCCCCATCCGTTGGCCATGGTCCTGTTCCCCGACTCTGCTGTTTCCTCTCAATGAGGAATGTGTTGGGGTTCCTCGTGACCTAGTTGGTATGAGTGCAGTGCTTGAAGCACCGCCTCTGGTGGTCAGTTAGGATGAAATAGAATGATAGTTACGTATTTAACTACGGTTCTATGAACCCTGGATGCCATAGCGGTCTGTCACTCCTTGAGTCCTTGTGTACCTACGAGAAGATTCTGCAGGAATAGATCCTCTGATGTCACCTGAAGATTTAGGGCCCTATTTTGCATCCGGCGCAATGATTCTGCAGGAATAGATCCTCTGATGTCACCTGAAGATTTAGGGCCCTATTTTGCATCCGGCGCAATTGACTTAATCACTGGCGCATGTGTCGTTGCTAGTTTGCAACTGGCGCAGAGCGTTCTTTTCCCTCCTGCGCCACGCGTCGGTTATTAGGGAATGATCTTGCTCCCCTAGGGGCGGCTCGGCGAAAGGAGGAGGCGTGTTCTAGCGCAAAGGTTCCGTGGTGCTATCTTGCCGTTTCAGAAACCACTTGCGCAACAAACCAGGAAATACCTGGTCATCTAAAGTCAGATGCTATTTTAAGGGCGCATGCATAATGTTGCTTGTGCACCTCGCGCATACACTTTGGTTCTCTCATCTACCTAGCCACACATTCTTGGTAAATTATTTGGGAAAGAACAGCTGATACAGCGGAAATAAGTTGTACTTTTAAATCAATGTACCTGCAAACACTGTACAGCAGAGAAATATTTTCTTGATACAGACATTGTGTACATGCCCATAACTTTTAGGATTGATGAGTATTTGATCATGAGAAAACAATGTTTTACCGCGATTAAGGGTTAAAATGAATGAATGAATGCGGGTGCGCGTGTGTGTACACACACGGCGAGTCCATCTGTTCAAACACACGCAAACTAAACACGTAACACATAATACAGTCCATGGCAATGTATATTAACGGGGGGACACATGCATATTAGGAACACAAGTCGACAACGATAATGGATACCATACTGAAATACTGAAGAAACAATGTTTATAATGTATTGCGTATATCATTAAATATCATTAAAGAGAACCACATTAAACAGGACTCAGTATTTGAAGTTCTGGAAGAAAACCTTATTCCATGTGTGAATTAGGCCATATTATTTGGCCATAAACTGAGCCATTTGAAGTTTGAAATTCATGTGCATCTGTCTCATCGGAGACTGCAGATGCGCTGTCAAAATATCAACTCGTCAGATTCAAATGCGCTCATGGCTCTTAAAGGGGATGGGAGCTGGCACTCTCATTGGTTTATTGCACGTTACGCCCAAACCACACCTACGGGTAATTAGGCTACTTCAGACCAACCCTTTTTAGATATGCGCCGGGCGCAAGAGTCATTTTTCGCGCCGGTAAACTAGCGACATCGCCGTATAACCGCCCACATAGCTACTTGTGCTTGCCGCTTCTCACTTGCGTTTCAGACCGTTAAAATAGGGCCCATAGGCTGTCCGGGGCTCATCATGGGTCACAGGTGACTTTGTTGGTATTAACACTCGACATGTGCATGGGCGAGATGGATCATTCAGTGCTTGAAACACCGCCTCTGGCGGTCATCGAAGATTCATAGAACCGTAGTTTCATACGTAACTATCGGTTTCAGGAGTGCTGATAGTTAGATTCTTTGTCAACTAAAAAAGGGGTTAGGGCTGGCTAGTGTTTTTGTAGAATATGTCAGTTATAAAATTGTATTTTATTTACAACACTAATTAAAATTCAGTATCATTCAGCATAAACCGATATGTACGGGTCATTTCATGCCATGAGCTAGTTGAAATGTCTCACTTTGTATTGATATGTTCTAAACTGCACTGTGTATTGAGGCGACTGTGAGGCTTGTTTCAAATCAATCAGTACAAAGACCACCTATACTCAGACGAGCATCCAGAATAAGTATTCAAGTTAGTATTAGAGTTGCGAGTGACATAAGATTCTAATCATACATTTTTAACATATGTCAACTAATGTGGCACCAAACAAAATGGAGACGTAATGGGACTGGATATTGTTTTCCTTCTGTTGTTTTCTTGTTAGAGTTTGTTTGTGTGATGTTGCGTGTTTTCTTTTAGACACCCTCTCATTTCACGGTCTTCACAGTTTTGAGAAGTTTTATTTATTTATATAAAACACCTTTAGGATGTCAGTAAATGGACACTGTCCCTGTTATGCAGTTATATATTTTCAGATGAACATCCTACGATCCTAGTATAAACAAGGGCTGAGGTGAGATGTCGCTGAATCACTGTTACCAAAGGGAAACATTGCGCATTAAGGATGCACCTTAGGAGAACTACTTTACATCATCCTGTATGATATGTGTTCTATTACAAACTGACAAACATTGACAGGCATTAGCTGTGATACGCTTCCATGTGATGTGGCATTAGTAATTGCATCTGTTGAGAGTAGAAGTGGCTTAAACAGAACTAATTCAGTGTGAAAGAGTCATGCCGTAGCCCTTGACCCCTCTGGACCCTAAGATATGACATTCCTGTCAAAGGACATTTAATGCTTTATATTTCCTGTGTAATTTACATACATTTTTGGATCTTGGTTCTCTATCTTGCATTATTATTGCTCTGTCTATCTGTCTGTCTATGAGTTTGTTTGTGTGGGAGTTTGTGGATGTGTGTGTTGATGTTTTTGCAAATGCATGTATATTGACGTATGTGTGTGTGCATTTGTTGTGAGGGTATTTAGATCTGGTGAAAACTTTCTGAAGTTTCTCTGGTATACTATTCCCTTTAGATTTCAAGAAAGGGTCAATCACCCCCTTGACTTCCAGACAACAAAATCCATCCTACACACACAAACATAAAAGGTCACAATGAGTAGAGGTAGAGCAAGAGAGAGAGACTGTTATTTTTTTGTGGTTTGTCGACACAGACACTTGAAAAGCCAGGGAGGGGAGGGGAAAGAGGGAGCTGTGAAGAGAGTACCCTCCTCAAAGCTCAGTGAAGCGTTGATGTAGGTCTGACATCGACAAAAGGAGGGGACAGGCGGAGGGACGGACAGACAGACCCAGATAGGGCAGAGTGGGAGCCAGAGTGTGATAAGTGACTGGTCTGTATCACCAGGCTCCCTACTCTGTGGAGATATAGTGCATCGTTACACCAGCGCACTAAAAGGGCTTCCTCATCCCACAGACAACAACAAAACCCCTATATTTAAAGCAACATTATGAGAAAGCTTGACCACTTAGAACCATGTATGTGTTGTACAACTCTCTTTTTAAAGGTCCCATGGCATGCTACTTTATGGATGCTTTAATATAGGTAGTAGTGGGCCCCTAACATAGTATTTGAAGACGTTCCCGAAATTCAGCCGTGGTGCAGAATTACAACCACTACGAGCCAGTCGCACATTGAGCTTTCCCGAAACACGCCGTTTCGGTGTCTGTAGCTTTAATGCAAATGAGAAGGAGAGAGGTAGGTCAAGGAGGAGGGTGGGGGTGTGGCCCTGAGCGGCTTGCGGCCACGGAACAATGCGCTCTGTTTACAGCGGATGTAGCACAATGGCGAGGCGCACACAGCCTTTGGCCGTGTTCTGTATTCTAGAACACTCCAGGTCCATAGATATCTATATCATATAGTATAAATTATCACGGCCAAAAGCTGTGTGCGCCTCCAGATGATATTATGAATCTCAAATGACTGCGGCAGATTCTCCGGCGTCTCTGGTTCTTCAACGTCCACATCAATCTGAAGTAGACTGAACCACGACATGGAGGAGAAAGGGATTGTTGCTTGCATTTTTTGACCGCAATTGTGGAATTGATTCTTATAACAAATCCTTTCAGGATATTGTATTAGTGCTGTCACGTAAATCCATGGCAAGCTCCTCTTGGCTGATTGGCATGAAAAGTGAATCACAGTGTCAGACACACAGACACACAAGTCAGACACACAGGCGGGGTAAAAAAAACATTAGTTATAATGTTGCCACCTATATATGTGAAATTTGGCACCCAAACTAAATTCAGAAGTGATAGGTCTTCTAAAAGGAATGTGGGTTTAGTTAAACAATACGATGGAAGCGCCGTAAATGGTTGCCATCTTAAATTGTACTCGGTCACAGATTTTACAGAAAGCACAGAGTTTGCACTTAACCATACGTTGCTGCCTCCAGCAAAAAGCTGGAGGCAATCCAAACTATTTACTTTGTCTTTCATGAACACGCTATGTTTGGTGTGTCTTCGAGGACACTCTGGATCAAACGCCCCCACACTCAATGGCTCCATTCTCCACCGCTTTGGCAGTCATCTGATTCAGCTTAGATACACAGTGGTCACGGGTAACACTCTTCAAATGTCAAAGGTCAATATCACTTAAGCTTACCTATTTAGAATTATGGAATATTCTCGATGTGTGTGTGTGTGTGTGTGTGTGTGTGTGTGTGTGTGTGTGTGTGTGTGTGTGTGTGTGTGTGTGTGTGTGTGTGTGTGTGTGTGTGTGTGTGTGTGTGTGTGTGTAAGTGTGTGCATCTAGTGGATGAACTTCAGCAGGTCAATGGTTGGTCAAACTGAAAAATCCATAGTGACTTAGAATTACTGTTCAGCTTGCTAGTATACCTAATGTAGTGTGTGTGTGTGTGTGTGTGTGTGTGTGTGTGTGTGTGTGTGTGTGTGTGTGTGTGTGTGTGTGTGTGTGTGTGTGTGTGTGTGTGTGTGTGTGTGTGTGTGTGTGTGTGTGTTTTGTGTGTTTGTGTGTGTGTTTATACCTCCAGGTCAGAGTTTATAACAACTGCAAATCAATTACATATACTGTATATACCATCTTCCATCACCGGCAAATTAAATGTCCACATGATCAACACATGCTCAATTCACAAACACACACACACACACACACACACGCGCACGCACGCACACACACCCAAACACATGCACGCACGCACACACACACACACACACACACACACACACACACACACACACACACACACACACACACACACACACACACACACACACACACACACACACACACACAGACATGAGTATTTAGCTGCTCTGCAAGCTTTACATTGGGTCAATGAAGATTAGATAGAGACCTTATAGATCCATTTAGTTAACTACACACACAGTCTCGCACACACATACAGACCTGGAAACAAACACGCACGCAAACATAAAAAGATAAATTCACACAATACACACAAAGACATACACACACACACACACACACATACACACACCGCACACGCACACATACCTACACACACAAACAATAAAATGTATCTGAAGATTGCAGAGAAAAGGAATAATAGTCTTAGCAGTAATAGTCTGAGATTACCTGTCTCAGCTTGATCTACAGTATCTGAAGTGTGTGTGTGTGTGTGTGTGTGTGTGTGTGTGTGTGTGTGTGTGGTGTGTGTGTGGTGTGTGTGTGTGTGTGTGTGTGTGTGTGTGTGTGTGTGTGTGTGTGTGTGTGTGTGTGTGTGTGTGTGTGTGTGTGTGTGATCTTTTCACAGTGTGAAAGGATGCAGCTGGATGCAAATACAAATAGAAGGATACTAACTATCCCTACCATTACACTTTGCTGTGTTGTTTAGTGCCAGAAATGTTGTATTGTCTATTGTAGCTATTGGTATTTGACTATGGTTGGACATGTCAACCTAACAGAAACTGGGGAACTAGGAGGAACAGCAGATTAATCTTGCGACTCTCTTAAATACAAATGTGATGTAACTGACATTATCTAAGTAAATGCTCTACAAACACTTTCAAATTTATGATTTTAGTACTGCATCACGCCATACACGTTTATTTTGCCTATAAAATATAGCCTTTTACTTAATTTACAATGAGCAAAGCATTTTTAAATCCGCCTTTGGCATGGTCAAAAACTCCATAAGCATACCATAATCAAAATTCATACCAAGATCATTGTATTCGCTCTACATGTAGATGTCAATGTCTATTATATGGAATAGTATTCCTTCAGTGGGGATCATATAGCAAAATAAGACAATATCTTGGATTATCAAGTACCAAATAATTTACCTAAAGGGACTGTATTTTCCAAATGTGTCACTCAATTATTGGTATATATATTCGCCGCGCTACTTGCACACAAACACAGCATGTAATGCCAAATAGATTAAATCCCTGTCATTGCTTAACATGTAACACGAATAATGGGTGTATTTGTATATAGTGTCATAAAAACACAGAGGCTTCTCGTCAAAATCTGTTTTAAACTTAATAGAGTGCATTCCCATAAACAACTGTACCATCTATACAACAACCAAAGCACTTGGACATTTACTCAATACAAGGATAGAGATGAAACGTGTGTTGAGCCATACGCTACAGGGTCAACGGTGCACCGATTGGTCAACTGCGAACCAAACAATACATTAATCAATTATTGTAGGCAAAAAAATAAAAACTGCGA
>OLKM01004261.1:0-23878 GCA_900291075.1 Melanogrammus aeglefinus | reverse complement strand
CAAATCAATAAATAGCCTAGTTACCTGTATGGCGGTCACTGAATATGACATGTTGAATATCTCTCAACTCGGGGAAACTTGACTGCACACACAATCTAGAAAATGTAATGACCTGATGGTCACTCAAACATCCGAACAGAGGGTGAAAACATACCTGGCTGGGTACTTTTGTCCGCGCTTTCGATCGTTTGATCTGTTTAAGTTAAGAGTCAGTTCGATGACATATGCGTCAGTTAATACACACATTGTGTACGAACAGCATTGTGATATCAAACAGTATAACAGCCTTACTTTTCACTGGAGACTACCTTGTGCAGTCTGGTCACTTGTGTTGTGTTTATACTCGTTTGTTTAGCATATTGCAGATTATGAGATGAGTTTAGTGCAGCACACACACCACACACACAACACACACACACCACGACACACACACACACACACACACACACACACACACACACACACACACACACACACAAACATCACTAGGAACGAAAACAAACAAACAAACAAACAAACAACAAAACACTAGAATACACATTCAGCTTACGGTTTCTGGTGCTGATAGGAGAGGAGCGTCTGAATCTGTTGAACATTGAGTGTTTAGTTCGAAAAAGTATTATGTGAAGTTATTATAATAGCCACCGTGACTAAATAGGTAGGCCTTAGGTCTGTTTCACTTGGATTGTTTAACTGTTGTTTAGCTATTGCAGATATATGAGATCAGTTAAGTACACACAAACACACGCACACACACACTAGATTCTAGTGTGTGTGTGTGTTGTGTGTGTGTGTGGTGTGTGTGTGTGTGTGTGTGTTTGTTTTCTAGTGACTATAAGAAACACATGCGCTATACGTTTCCTTGGTCCGATTAAAGTGGAAGCATTCTGAAACGTTTGAAGATGGGTGTATCTGTTGACAAGTATGAATGGAAGCCACAGGGCCGCGACTAAATAGGCCTTAGTTAATAGTCTCTTACCCGGTGCGAAATTCTTGCAGATTTCACTTCCGTTTGGTCTGAGGCTTTTCAGAGTCAGGTTCAAACAGTCATCTTGTATGGGCAATGTCATGTTATCAACAAATTTCCTTTACTGTCTGCCAATGAACAATACAAATACAATACAATTAAAAGTATCACAGATTTAGAAGCTGCAATGCGACAGTGTTTACCCTTTATATTAGTCGTATTAAGCCTACTATGCAAACATGTGTGAATATATTCATTTGAGAGCTTATATTACATTTATTACATTTCATTTCATAGATGCTAAAAGAAATAAAGTTCGATCATGGCTTCCAGACAGAGTTTGAATCTAACCCGATTATCGTGGTAGACTTCAAAGTTGGTCGCACACTTCATCGAAGGGGTATCTTATATCCTCCGTTGACGGTCATGGTTTCACATTGTACAGGTACCTCTTCGGGGTGGTTTAGACAGCCTATGGCTATGCGGTCGAAACGAGATTAGGGTATGTTGTTGATTATATACATGACTTTTTATGATGTAAAATTGTTAAATACAACTGTAATCTACACGGTCACTCACTTATTCTATCGACTGCAGCAGTTTATAGGCCACATAGGCCTAAGGCTAAATAAAACATATTGCAACATCCTTTAAATGATCGTAGGCCAAGCCACAGTTAGACCACCACACCGCCACCGCCAGCACACCAACAACAATCCTAACAGTTTCTGATGGGGTACATAGCAAATCAATAAATAGCCTCATGTTACCTGTTATGGCGTCACTAGAATATGACATTGAATCTCTCACTCGGACACTTGACTGTCACACACAACTAGAAAATGTAATGGAACCTGAATGTCACTGAAACATCCAACAGAAAGGGGAAAAAACATCACCTGGCTGGTGTACTTTGTCCGTCCGGGTTTGATGTTTGATCTGTTTAAGTTAAGAGATCAGTTCAATGACAATGGTCAGTATACATACACACATTGTGTACGAACAGCATTGTGTATAAACAGTATAAACAGCGCTTACTTTTCACTGAGACTACTGGTGTCAGTCTGGTCACTTGTGTTTGTTTAACTGTTGTTTTAGCTATTGGCAGATATGAGATGAGTTTAGTAACACACACACAACACACACACACACACACTACACACACACACACACACACACACACACACACAAACAACACACAACACACACACACACACACACACACACACAACACACACACACACACACAGCACACACACACACACACTAGAAGAAACAAACAAACAAACAAACAAACAAACAAACACTAGAAGATACACATCAGCTTACCGTCTTTCTGGGTCTGATATGGAGAGAAGCGTCTGAATCTGTTGAACATGAGTGTTTAGTTGAAAAAAGTATATGTGAAGTTATTATAAAGCCAACCGTGACTAAATAGGTAGGCCTTAGGTCTGTTCACCTTGGATTGTTTAACTGTTGTTTAGCTATTGCAGATATATGAGAGATCAGTTTAAGTACACACAAACACACGCACACACACACTAGATTCTAGTGTGTGTGTGTGTGTGTGTGGGTGTGTGGTGTGTGTGTGTGTGTGTGGTGTGTGTGTTGTGTGTGTGTGTGTGTGTTCTTCTAGTGACTTATAAGAAACACATGCGCTTACTGTTTCCTTGGTCCGATAAGAGTGGAAGCATCTTGGAAACGTTTGAAGATGGGTGATCTGTTGACAAGTATGAATTAGAGAAGCACAGGGGCGACCTAAAATAGGCCTTAGTTTAATGTGCTCTTACCCGTGGCGAAATCTCTTGCAGGATTTCACTGCCTTCCGTTTGTCTGAGGCATTTCAGAGAGTCAGGTCTCAAAACAGTCATCTTGTATGGCGACATGTGTCATGTTATCAACAATTTCCTTTACTGTCTTGCAATGAAACAATACAAATACAATAATACAATTAAAAGTATCACAGATTTAGAAGCTGCATGCGACAGTTTACCCTTTATATTAGTCGTATTAAAGCCTACTATGCAAACATGTGTGAAATATATTCATTTGAGAGCTTATATTACCATTATTATCTATTTCATTCTAGAATGCTAAAAGAAATAAAGTCGATCATGGCTTCAGACAGAGTTTGATCTAACCCGATTATCGTGGTAGACTTCAAGTTGGTCGCACCACTTCATCGAAGGGGTACTTATATCCTCCGTTGACGTCATGGGTTCCACATTGTACAGGGTACACTCTTCGGGGGGGTTAGAACAGCCTATGGCTATGCGGTCGAAAAACGAGATAGGGTTATTGTTAGATTATATACATGACTTTTTATGAATTGTAAAATGTTAATACAACTGTTATCTAACACGGTCCACTATATATGCTATCGACTGCAGCAGTTTATAGGCCACATAAGGCTAAATTAAACATATTTGCAACATTCCTTTAAATGATCGTAGGCCAAGCCCACAGTTCACTTTAAACACGTGTTCTAGCCTACTTCCAGACTAATTTTAACAAAAGTTAATTCTGAGAAATGAATAGGCCTACAAGTGTGTAAAACCGGGATATGTCCTATAGGATAAGTCCTGTATGGGGAGTTTGGAAGGTATCTTCCTTCTTACCTGTTTGGAGTGATGTGAGAGAGACTACTGACGGAATAATAGTCATATATAAATAAAATAAGCCATTCATTGTACTCCACGGCTTGGACTGGGGTTGTGGTAACGGACGATGTCTCCGCGGCGCGCTGTTTAATAAGTGGCTGTAGCTGAACGGCCGCCCATCGATTCAACGATCCCTCCTCAGAAATGAAAGCGACCGATCCAGACAGAAATAGTATGTACTAGGTATTCGGATGCAGCCTTAGAACACATGAAAACAAAATGCATTTACCTTCCAATACAGTGACATTACTGTGATATCATAACAAACTTTTAAGCTAGTTAGCATGGAAATGTCCCCTGTTGTCAGCGAACATAGCCAACGTGGTCTTATTATAGCCCGATCATTAAAGGTTGGGTATGGGATTTGCGAAACGCCTGCAGATTTTGAAAATACACAACTCAAATACTTGAGCTGCTGCCCCCGCGACCCGACTCCACCCATTCCAAGTACATGGACGCGCAATCATGCACGAGCGAACACAGATGCGTGAGAGCCTACAGTTAGTCCATGGGCCAGAGGCCAAAATTGGACTTTTTGGTACCACTCAGAGTGGCAAAGTCTAGTAACATTTTTTTGAAAAGGTACAATGTCCATAGGATGATATTTTGGTATGATAACCCATCCTAAGTGGTAGCTTTTTGACAGTTATTCAGCTCATAAAGTTATCAACCCCCTGCAAAAAATAGGGCACTCTAAACGCCGGGGCATATTTGTTTTGTGTGTGCTCATTTTCAGAACTTTACCTCATATGTTATGAGGGCATTGTTTGGTAGCATTTTTAAAGTGTACAATCCTAGCTTTCATTTAGACCTAGTTTTGGGCCTATCTCAAAAATATAAAGGTCACATGGTCAAAGGTCAAACTGTCTCAACAACATTTTTTCCACTATTTTCGCCTAAACTGTAGTCTGTTTATTATAGCACTGTGAACATGTAGGAACAGCACTGGACACCAAATAACAAAAAAACTGAAATACTCACAGGGACTGTAAACAATTCAGGAAATGTATAATCTTCCCATATATATATGCTGCTATGAGGGGGGATATGGGTTCTTTAAGTGAGAACATATGGGCCCAGGGCGAGAATTGACAATAACTGCTAATTATTTGGTAATTTGTCACACACGAGTTTTTATTTATTAGATTTTGCCCTAAATTCATCACATCACATCATCATCAATCATAGTCCCACAGTAAAGACACAACTTCTTCTCTCCTCCTCCTCCACCCTGTGATTTGTGCATTTTTGAAAACACTTTGAACACATCTGAGGTCAGCGTTAAGAGCGTTAAGGTGGGGTGGGGGTGTGGTGGGGCATGGTGGCGAGCGTCAGGTTTTTAAATTCTCTTTAATATACTTTTCAAAAACTTTTACAAACATATGGGTTTTTGTTATAATGTTAAATAGAAATGTAAGAAGAATCCCTCAGAGTGTAAACACTGAAACACATGAACATATACTGTTGTGTGTATCAGACGGCCCAAAGTGCAGGGAGGAGTTCCTGTGTGTGTGTGTGGGCGGAAGGGGCAGTTGTTTCGGAGGGAGGGAGCAGGGAGTGGGAGGTGGCCTCCTTCTTGCAGTTCGGCTCTTAGGATCAGCAGCTCCTTCAGCGTCTGATGCACCAGCACCTGGAGCCATGGGGCACAGGAAATAAAACTAACAGGAACATTTGCACAATATAACTTTTTTTCTGTATCCTATATAGATCGATCTTTATCTTTTCTATTCTATTTTATTTTTATCTTATTTTATTTAAATCTTTAATTTATCGGCCTACCTTTTATCTTATTTATTTTGTATCTTACCTGGGGGTCTCATGTGGGGGTTGCCCTAATCATTACATCATCCATCATCATCATCCATCATCATCATAGTCCACAGTGAAGAGCAACTTCTTCATCCTCCTCCACCCTCTGATTTGGTGCATTTTTTGTAAGTTTTGCACATTTCTGTGCACTTGAAGTTGTTGGCGAGGCAGGAGCAAGCCTGGAAGCCTACAGGTCTTTACACACTTGCAGGCCCATGAGCTCCCAAGACAGCCCTTTGGAGCTGGGAGCCCTCGCATCCAGTCCAACCACCAGCATACCTACAGTAAAAAGAAGAAGTGTAAAGATCCAAGTCACACACTTTCCATGTCTCATCTACTTCACTAAAGAACTGAAATGTACAGAAATTACCTATACTGTTGCAGTGAAATTTACTAAAAGCATACCTTTGACGTCTGTGTTTTCCATCCATAACCTTTTGGCTCTGGTATGCCTGGTTGTCCTTCAGACATTGCCTCCATCTCTGCTACTGAATGCCTGCCTCGGTAATTTGCGCGCTGTGTAGAGATGCAGCTCGTAAGCAGTCTCTGCTGCGAAGCGCGGACAGCTTAGACTTCACAATTATTCACCTCTTTGGTGGCAGAACATCAGGTACCGAAGGTCGTTCACATCACATATGTCGGATGATGGTGCATTACATCTCTGACACACAAAGGATTCCATGGCTCTGTGTAAGTGCTCTGATACATCCCATGATGTTCCCAGGGATTTGAAGCCCTCTTGATATGTCCTGTTTCCTTTAACAAGTTTGAAAGCACAGAGTTTCCCTCTTCCTGCAAAAGCACTCACACTATCACAACCTGTAAAGGCATGGAGACCTACAAGAGCATCACAGAGATCATCTCCATGGAGTTCAGCAAGGGTGCTAATGTTGATGTATCTTGTTCTATTCTGACTCCCACATTTCAGGTACATGGTGCAGTTTATCTTCTTACAGTTCCCTAAGCAAAGGACCATGACATCTGTGTCCTCACTCACAATCACTGTAGTTTTATAGCCATTCTGGCTGGCATGAGCAGCATGTAGGAGCATGCGGGTGTCTGCCTCCTCATGGGAACACTTTAACTCCATCACAACTTTCACATCTTTGTTCTTAAGACAATAGCATGTCTCTCCACATGTTACAAAAAGCTGCTTTTCTTGAAGCTTCACCTGGTTTTCTGGCAGCTTCCACTGGTCCACAATGAACTTGATCAAGGCAGTTTTGCTCTCTGGATTGCTTAAGAGTTTTCTCCACTGCACAACATTGTGTCCCGGGGCAATGTTCTTCCATTGAGTGCTACTTGTTGCACCTCGATTGTCTCTCTCAGCATTCTTGATGGATGTTTTCCTGTACACATCAAACACCACATCTATTCGTGTACTCTTTCCTCCTTCATGCAAAGCAAAGTTCAGCACAGAACCAGCAATCTCTCCAAAAGTCTTGCCATCACCTTTCAGTTTCTGAACAAGGCTCATTCCATCAATGATGCATGCAGAGAGATTTCCAATATCTTCAACTGCTGATGCTGATTTCTCTAACTCTCTAGCAAGAGCGGCCTTATTGGTCTTTCGCAGCGAACCGTCTGGATTTGAAAGTGACCAAGGCAGTGGACCAAGTGGATGAGCCAGGACATCTTTAATGTGAAGACTTCTACTTTGTGAAACAATTATCATATGCCCAAAGAGATTTCTGTCTGCTTTCAATATCAACTCCTTGTTTTGTTTTTGATTTCCTCTGTCTCTTTTTGTGAGGCTTGAGAATGTCTTCAGATTCTGTTTTTTCATTCTGTCGTGGAATTTGGTTTCTGGTGATTCTTTTTCCAAACGCTCACTTCTGAACTTCTGATATGCTTCCTCTCCAGTCTGGTGAGCTTGCAGCAGATCACTGGCTATGTCTGGTTGACACAGCGATTCCTGTGGAAAGACTGATGATGTCAGAGCTGATCTAGACTGAGAGGGTTTACCCAGCTATTTTTCATAAGCTCTACAAAGGCATTCACATCAGCCCTGTCCTTCTCTATTCTGGTTCTTCTGTAGATCGTGATGACTGAAACTGCCTGTAGTTTTGGTGCCTGTCATGTTCCTGAGTTGCCTTAGGTACTGACTTCTGTTTTCTGAAGTGAGATAGTATCTGGTGACTGCTCCTGCTTTTAGGCTGAAACCCTTGGTTCCTCCAGCAGTCTGGGTGTCCTTGTTTATGGTCTCCTCAATTGTCTGGTCAACTGGAATCTTTCCAAAGGGATTGTTCACACTGAGCTGGACAGACAAACCACCCTTTGCAATGTGTGCATGAACAGCAGGATTATCAGTCTCCAGGCGAGACATTTGTGCATAGTAGTATGTCAGATATTCTGCAAGTATGATTGCATATTATCTTATCATATGCAAAGCACCATGGAATGATGGCTCTTATTACTGTAAGATGCATCATCCAATTTCGCTTCTCGTGATGCTCGAATTAGACAAAGCAGAATCTCAACCATGTCCACATAGGACATCCAGAAGGCAGACAGGGGACCATTGTCTTTTCTGAGGAAGCTGAGGTACTCATTAAATTGTGTCAGAATACGCTGACATGAATCCTGCTTGAGAGTTTCCTCAAATCTTGTCTGTGTTAATTCTTCACACAGGTTGTTGGCAGTTTGCAGAGTTGTTTCCAGGTGAATAATATCATCCTGGTGATTCTCTTCTAACCAAGGTTGAAAACCTTCCCATGCTAGTCTCAAGAAAGCCTCATAGAGCAGTTTGTGGAGCCTTACTGCACGATTATACTTGTGCCCATCAATAACTCCTGAGACTGAGCCGTCAGCTATCACTCCTGCTTCTATGCAAAGGTCTCTTAGACCAGCATCTCCAAACCGTTGGCCAATTGTTGCCATGAAGGCACAGGTGGTATGGAAGACTCCCATTCTAAGGATGATGTCCTTGAGTAGCTCCTGGTTTTTCCAAGTAATTTCAACAGCTTTGGCATACAATGCCTGGTCAAAGACAACAATTATGTTGTTAAGCTGCAGAGATTTCATGATGTTTAGTGACTGGAGAAGTATCTCATTTACTGTTGATAGCTGTGTAGCAGGAGCATTGATTGTAGGCAAATAGCCTTATATATCTTCTTGTACACATGTTTTCACTGTGGGTGAGGATGTTGAACCCAGTCCAGCTACATATATCTCTTTGTTGGAAAGACGAGCCATCAGCCACATGTGGTTTTTGTCTGCTGCATCCTTTAGACATGTGGTGTGATCAGTATCAATTGTCTGTACAAGAGGAGGGTTGGCACGCTCTCCTGCGTTGTAAATAGGAAGCATCATCTCAACTGCACCAATGCTTCTCATCTTGGTTTTTGGGATACAAGGCAAAGATCTGATCTCACTAGAATGGTCAGTGATAGGCTTTGCTTGCACAGCGATTCCATTCACTCTGTGTGATGTCCCCTTGCCACTGATTGTTTCCTCCAGTCTGTCTATATTTGTCCCATGCCAATGTTGTGTGAGCAGACCGGGGTTTGATGTTTTGTGGTAATGGGATGGTGTCTTTACTTGCTGCTTGCTTCTGAAGACAGAGGGCCGTGTCTATTTCTTCTACCTGAGAATATGATACACTATGGCCGAGTCGGTTTAGCATCTGTATCAGTTCCACATTTCCAGTAAGAGATTTGACAGCAAAGGGCAATAAAATGTGTTTTGCAGACTTAACTTTGCCAGAGGTAACAGCATAAACTAAATCTTGACCAAAGGATGCAGTGAGCCTTTGCACTCTCTGCGATGGGTTATCACTTCCTGTGGTTTTACCTGTTAGGAGTGTCTGGAGAAACTCTACTAGACACAGAGGAATGCTGTTCATCTTTTCCAGATCTGACACATGTGGTGGCCATGCCTGAGTAATCTCTGAGTAATATCCGTTTCTGGATATCATTTCTGATCTTCAGTGCCAGTTGTGATATCACCATCACTTGCCAGTATTTGATTTGAACCAACTTCTGTTCCTCTTTAAGTTCATGGAAAAACTTTTACAAGTTCATCCATTTTCAAATTGTCACGGGATATACCAACAGCTTTCCTGTGTCATTTGGTGTGATATGTAAAGATGGACCAAATTGAGCTTCAACTCTGCGGCGTAAGTGTGTTTTTTTTATTGAGGGTATCACCTGTGTTTACACCACACTCTTGGCCATTTTCTGTAACAAGCATATTATTAGTCAGGTCTGTTGAAATGCGACTACTGTATTGATGTTCAATCAGTTCTTCTCTAATATATGCAAACACTTTAGAGAGTGCCATTTTTTCTGCTGCTTCATATGGGGACTCTATTTCATCCATGTTACTTTCATCAGTGTCTTTTTCTAGGTCCTTTGTGTGTAAGCTCTTGTAGCAGGTTCTGTGGTAATGAGCTTCAGCTGCCACTAGCTCACGACTGACTGTGGCTAACAAAGTTGTATCCTTTTTCCTGATCGCTGCGCTCCTGATGGTGTCATCTGCTCTTAACTCTGCACATTTTGTCAGACTTTCTTTAGTTCTTTGACCTTTCAAATACTTGCTGACTTTGTCACAAAATATACACTTTGCTTCATAAACCCTTGATGGTTGTGGTTCTCGTCTAGTAGCTCTCTTGAATCTTCTGGCAAACTATTTTCTGAAGAGCTTTCTTTTGCAACAATGCTGTCAAGCAGTTTCTTCATTGTAAAGATGCTTCGACATTTCCTGGGATAGAATAATGATGGTATGCTACCTTCAGGGAGGTCTTTGGCAAGATCGAGGATGGGGCTGTAGCCTCTTATTTTAGCTGCTCCCAGTAACGTGTTCCATGACTCTATATTTACAGGTGCCACAAGCTTTGAATTATCATCTGAACAGTGTATGACACATTCTGTCATGGGACACTTCGGCTCTGTCTCACTTTGTTCTGCCATACTTTTCTATTCTGTGATGTACATCCCCTGCAAACACAAACACAATAAATAAATCTAATGAGCTCACCACTGCTGTGATGTAAACTGAGGTACTCTAAAAGGCACATTAACATTATTACTAAAATCACCATTGAGATGTCCATTTCATCATTCAATCAAAGCTACCTCCACGCACAGATTTCTTGTTCTTGTGTGTGCATGTGTCTGTGTTCCCTTCTAATGATATAGGCCGTGTGTGTCTGTCTGTCTGTCTGTCTGTCTGTCTGTCTGTCTGTCTGTCTGTCTGTCTGTCTGTCTGTCTGTCTGTCTGTCTGTCTGTCTGTCTGTCTGTCTGTCTGTGCAGGTGACACTGCATCCTTCACTGAAGCTTAAACACATCAGGGCTCCATAAATAGGAGGGACATTTTAAGAGGTATGCACTATATAATGACATATTCATGAATATGTCATTATATAGTAATATACCCTACCTAATATACATATATTAAATGATTTTAATAAGAGGAAACATCAAAAGTAAACTGTGTTAGGTGGCTAATTTTTAGGATTCAATTTACCACAATATTGGGCCACCTAAAAGAGATGAACAGTAAGGCTAAAGCAAATATAATTACATTATATCCGATGGAGGCAATCCCAATATGTATTGAAAACAGATATACGTCAAGAAAGGGGTTATTTATAACTAATTTATCAACAATTTTCAAGAAAGAATTGTCTGCTAGGCCACTCACCTCACAATTCTCCTCACAGGCAGGAACAGTGAAGCACCCCCAACAGCAACTGTCCACCCATCAAAAAAACTGTATGATTTTTAAACTGTAATATTTTTTAAATGCACAGTTGCAACAATTTAGCAACAATTTGAAATAACTGTCAGCCATTGGCTGTTCAAATTTAAAGGGCTAGGATGCTCAAACCTCCAGAGCTACTGTATGTACTTTGGACTGCTGCTGCTGATATTAGGGCAAAGATGTAAAGAAAACTAAATAAAATCTCTCATGGCCTGCAAGTGTGTGAAGACCTGTAGACTACCAGATTTCTCCTGCCTCACCAACAATCTTGACTGCACGAAAATGTGCAAACTGCAAACATGCACAAATCAGAGGGTTGAGGAGGATGAAGAAGTTGTCTTAACTCTGGACAACAACGATGATGATGATGATGATGATGATGATGATGATGATGATGATGATGATGATGATGATGATGATGATTAGGGCAAAGATATATAGAAATCTAAATAAAAACTGTGACAAATACCAATTAATTAGCAGTTATTGTCAATTCTCGCCTGGGCCCATGTTCCACTTAAAGACCCATATCCTCCCTCATAGCAGGATATTATGGGAAGATTATACATTTCCTGAATTTTTACAGTCCTGTGAGTATTTCAGTTTTTGTTATTTGTGTCAGTGCTGTTCCTACATTTCACAGTGCTATAAAAAAGACTACAGTTTAGGCGAAAATAGTGGAAAAAATGTTGTTGAGACAGTTTGACCTTTGACCATGTGACCTTTATATTTTTTAGATAGGCCCAAAACTAGGTCTAAATGAAAGCTAGGATTGTACACTTTAAAATGCTACCAAACATGCCCTCATAACATATGAGTAAAGTTCTGAAAATGAGCACAAAACAAAATATGCCCCCGGCGTTTAGAGGCCTATTTTTTGCAGGGGGTTGATAACTTTATGAGCTGATAACTGTCAAAAAGCTACCACTTAGGATGGGTTATCATACCAAAATATCATCTATGGACATGTACCTTTTCAAAAAATGTTACTAGACTTTGCCACTCTGAGTGGTACCAAAATCTGGTCTGGCCCATGGACTATGTGTAAGTCAAGGTTGACAATTAATAGAAAGGGGAGGTAACTTAGATATAAAACTGAATAAAAGG
This sequence comes from Melanogrammus aeglefinus, assembly GCA_900291075.1. Taxonomy (NCBI): domain Eukaryota; kingdom Metazoa; phylum Chordata; class Actinopteri; order Gadiformes; family Gadidae; genus Melanogrammus; species Melanogrammus aeglefinus. The sequence continues at coordinate 11,631 of OLKM01004261.1, read as the reverse complement.
AGCTGACAAATACGGCAGAATCTAGAATCTAGGACGTCCACCCAGACTCAGTGAACAGAAGAAACTGAACTTAGAAAACTCAGAAAAATTAGAAAGAACTTCTCTCCGAATACTCCACAAAAACTGAGCCCATTGAAAGCAAGCCTTAACCCTCAGCCCGCAAAGGAAGGATTCCCCCCCGTAGCCCCTCGGAGCTACGTAGGCCACCTGCCATTGGACCAATTTAATAGACTATTTTAGCCGCAAGGAAAGATTGAGATTCTCTCTCTTTTTCCCCGTTCCTAAGGACCACAAACCAATTGGTGAGAGGTAGAATTTGATACCAAAAATATTCAAAGACTTGGACAAAATAGATATATTCCAGGTGCAACAGATGCCTTTTTTTACATTTTTATTAGAACTACTCTTGATGGCATATTATTAGCCATTGCAACGTGTGTTTTATTGCTCTTTTTCGACCGTTTTTGTCTGTGCTTGCCATTGATATGCATGACTATATCTTGGCTTTGCGCTCAAAACCTTCTGTTCATCACGACTCTGACAAGACAGTTGGCAGTTGTCCACAGGTTTAATGATTAGAAAAAGGTAAAACTGAGAATAAACAGAAAGCATAATCAGATAAATTCAATGTAAACATATTTTATATTTAAATCCTTTTAACACACTTATACCTAAACATGTATTATGTATTTATAAACGTGTAGCCATTTTACCCCTATAATAAAGAGGGCAGGGCCCTAGGTTCTTCAATCAATCTTAAATTATTAGTTTTGATTTCCTATATTATGCTAACCATAGAACACCAGCACCCTTATTAAATATTAACCACTAAACACACACAATATCCACACTACACATATTTAGTAAGCCAACAAACAAAAAGGTAAGTAGTTAAAACGTTTACTTATTTGAGAACAATATAAGTGCATGTCACAGATCCCATATCGCTCAACCTATTACCATATAGAAGTCTTTCTCAAAGTGTGGTCCGCGGCCGTCAGCGACCGCTAGTGGTCCGCGATGTGACATAAAATAATAATTAAAAAAATTAATTAAAAATTAATTTATAAAAAAAGATATATATTTTTTTTAAATGTCAGTGTTTTACTTTCAGTGTTTCTCAAACTGTCTGCGACATATGTGTTTTCAATATCAAATAAACTAGCATATAAATTCACAGAAAAAAAAACGGTTTTTGGACCACTTTGCGACGCCGCAACCAGTTTACGTCAAATGAAGTGTGATCCTGCTGCTGTAACTGTGGGAATGTGACTGTGCAAAGTGGTGTGAATCCTGGATGTATGGTGCAAACAAGTTACAAATGGATCAGTGGATTAGGACCAGGTCATGTAAAAGAGAAGCAGATGAAAATTCTGACTCAACAGAAAAAGTTGTTGAGTCCCAGGATGTTGGTCCAACACCCGCGACGTCGTCAAACCAGACCCCGCCGCCAGCTCGTCATGAACGTGAAAAATCCACCGCTAAGGTGAAACGGAGGTACCACAGCGACTACATACAGTTTGGGTTTTTTTGGACTGGGGACGTAAACCACACTGTGTGTTGTGCTATGAAACGTTAGCTAACGAGGGAATGAAACCTGCAAAGTTGAAGCGACACATGGAAACTATACACAAGGAGTAGCCTACATGGGGAAACCTACTGGATTTTGAACGGAAACGCGACGAACTCACCCAGCATATGATGAAAGAGGCTGCACAGTTTTTTGCACCCGGAGAAAATGCAAAGGCTACTGAGGTAAGGTGACCAGATTTCTGAAATGAAAATCTGGGACATTTTCAATGCGGCAGTGAAAAATCATTAAATATTATCATTATGAAATAAAAAATGGTAGTAGTAAGTACTTTTTCATGTATTTTAACCGGATTTTATTACACAAAAGCACCTGGTTAATAAATCAAAATATCAGCACCCACAAATATATTCTGTATCAGTAGCGCACAGCAGTGTCAAAAACACAAATACTTTAGAAAAAACATCCCTCTTCCAAAGTTAAGTGTCATGTGCAAAGGCAGCTGCCAGACCAGTAGCTAGTAAATATCATTCAAGATGTAATTAATAATAATCACCAAGTCATAACATATGAGTATATTAATATTATAAAAGACTCAGGGCATCAGCTAATCAGATAGTCTGCATTTATAACTACTACAGTCATTAGTTACCCACACAGCCCGACACAAAATACAGAAGTTAGCCTAACACACACAACTATCAACCATTGATTATTATTATTTTTAACAGAGTCTCATGTTCCTATGCCTACAGGAAAATCACATGTTACCAAAGCAGTCTTCCACCTCCCCCTCTTCCAAAACAGGGCCACATACAATGTCATCACCTGGTAATCTCATGCTAACGTTAACGTTACAGCGTCTATAATAACAGATATGAAAACATTGTCATAATGTTAACGTCCACTGACTTTTATAACATTACGTTAGGTCTTCAATTCAGACAAACAACTTACTTTAACGTTACATCACTTATCTCTCTCTCTCACACACACACACACACACACACACACACACACACACACACACACACACACACACACACACACACACACCACACACACACACACACAAACAGCCAAGTCTACTGCCAATTCACACAAAATAAATAAGTTCATACACAACATACCATTTATGACCGCTGGTCTTCTTTTTGCCGCTGTCACACCAAATTTGTACCGGGTGCCAAATTTGTACCGGGTTACGTAATCCATTCCAAACCTGCCTAGCAACAGATGACCGCGGACGATCGCGTCGAATGACGTAGGAAGGTTCGCGAACATTCTCGATATCGTTCACGGAGCGCGACAAGACAGATAACACTTATTCTACAAATTACATTTATTAGCGTTCCTAATTACATTTATTAGCGTTCCTAACTTTATACTTGAATTGGATTTAATTGTTTAATCGCATTTAGCTAGTAAACTGAGTGTATAAAGCAGGTTTCAAAAAAGATTCGCGCTCATGTTGCCAAAGACGAAATAACATAATGCAGATAACGGATCGCTAGATAACACTTGTTTTTACTTTATATTTGTATTGCATTTAATTGTTTAATCAAATTTAGCTAGTAAACTGTGTGTTTAAAGTGTAGGAACGCTAATAAATGTAATTTGTAAAATAAGTGTTATCTGTCTTGTCGCCCTCCATGAACGATATCGAGAATGTTCGCGAACTTTCCTACGTCATTCGACGCGATCGTCCGCAATCATCTGTTGCTAGGCAGGTTTGGAATGGATTACGTAACCCGGTACAAATTTGGCACCCGGTACAAATTTGTTGTGACACCGCCTCGAGATTGTTGTTGACGCTGCCGCGTCTGGTCGTACATTCCGATAACGTCTGTACGTCATACGACCTCTTCTCTGGCGATGCGTTAAATGGCTAACGTAATAACTGGTGTTTGAGTCTGCGCGCATTTTTCACCTATTCAGTGTCAAAATCGGGGACATTTTCGGGGACAGCTTTGACCGGGGACAGGTCACCCAAAACGGGGCTGTCCCCGGAAATCGGGGACATCTGGTCACCCTATATTGAGGCTTCATACAAGGTAGGCCTATCACTCTTGATCGCTAAAATTGGAAAACCTCATTTAATAGGTGAAAATTTAGTTAAACCAGCTGCAAAGGTGATGACTAACATATTGTTTGGGGGAAAAGCCAGTGACGAAATTAACAGGATTCCTCTTTCCAATGACACTGTCCAGTGGCGCATCAAATTTATGGCTGAAAACGTGGAAGATCAGCTGGTGACACGTTGGCGCCAAAGCCAGTTCTCACTACAGCTGGATGAATCCACCGACATTGGGAACGAGGCAAATCTGCTGTGTTTTGTGAGATACATTTATGCCGGTGAAGTGCATGATGACTTTCTCTTCTGCCGTTCCCTGCCGACCCACACCACAGGTGAAGCAGTTTTTCACTCACTCAATGATTTCATTATGACGAATAATCTGGACTGGTCAAGATTTGTCGGCATTTGCACCAACGGTGCAACTGCAATGACAGGAAAGCATAAAGGACTTGGGGCGCGCGTTCGCGCAGTTGCGCCTTCTGCAGCAGCAACACACTGTTGCATCCACAGAGAACAACTGGCTGTGAAAAAAATGCCACAGTGCCTGAAATCAGTACTGGACGAATCTGTGAAAATAGTCAACAAGATCAAAGGTAAAGCACTGAACACACGTCCTTTTAAAGCTCTGTGTGAGGAAATTGGGAGCGAACACACAAAACTCCTGTTCCACACTGAAGTTCGCTGGCTGTCGCGTGGCAAAGTTCTCACCCATCTATTTGAACTGCGAGACGAGGTAATGTTATTAATGCATCACAGCGATGAACTGTATGACAGAATGCATGATTTCCAGTGGCTTGCAAAGTTGGCATACTTGGCTGATGTTTTCAGCGCTCTCAATACTTTGAATGTCTCGCTGCAAGGGAAGACCGTCACCATCTTCAATGTCCAAGACAAAATTAAAGCCACACGCATGAAAATGGAATTATGGCGTGGCCGTCTGAATTGCGGAGAATTCGACAGTTTTCCCACACTTACTGATTTTCTCCTCACTGCTGAAGAGGACATGAATAGGAGCACAGTTGCATCCTTTAAGCAACATCTGCAAGACCTCCACTCGCAGCTGGGAGACCTGACCTGAGGCCATATTTCCCAGAATTAGACACAAGCTTTGAGTGGATCAGAAATCCATTTGAGGACAAAACGCACATTGAGCAAGTCAGTTCCAAACTTTCACCAAAAGAGGTTGACAGCCTTGTGGCGTTGCATCAGATGGGACACTGAGACCAACTTTCAGGGAGAAAGGATTGACTGAGTTTTGGCTCCACATCCAGCCTGAGCACCCTGAGCTGGCTGACTCCGCTCTGAAATTGTTGATGCCGTTTCTAACCACCTACAACTGTGAAGTTGGATTTTCCTCCCTTGTTGGTCTGAAAACCAAGCAGCGCAACCGGATTAATGTGGACTACGATATGAGACTTGAACTGTCCAGTTTGGAGCCAGACATTGCTTCACTCATGGCCCCCCAAAAAAAGCAGCACCATTTATTCTCATTAAGATGACAAAAAAACTGAGTAAGTAAGATATTGCTTCCTTGAACGATGGGTAAAATACAAAGAATGTTACTGTACAAGCTGTGTGACAAAAGTAAAGTACCTGTGTCTTTGGTAAAACTGTCATTTTATGTTGTAATTTGTGAACTGAAGTAGGCATATTGTTTTGGGGCTATTTTGAGTTAGGTGGTCCTTGAGTGTTTTTTTTATCGGTTAAGTGGTCCTTGGTCTGAAAAAGTTTGAGAAACACTGCCATACAGGCTACAAAAAAAAACATGTCCTCTTTTTTTTTTTCTTTTTCCAGCACGTCTCTCCCGCAAAAAACTCATCGCGCCTCCTCCTGGCTGGATGGCCATATTACAGTTAAATTAAGCAAAGGATACAACAACATTTACATAGTGTGCAACATTAGACAAACATCTTACAAAAGTAATGTGATTAGCCGCAAGGAAAGATTGAGATTCTCTCTCTTTTTCCCCGTTCCTAAGGACCACAAACCAATGGTGAGAGGTAGAATTCGATACCAAAAATATTCAAAGACTTGGCCAAAATAGATATATTCCAGGTGCAACAGATGCCTTTTTTACATTTTTATTATAACTATCCTTGATGGCATACGCTGTAACGCGGTAATGTAAGGCATAACAAAAAAATATTTTACTGGGTACAAATCAGTAACGCACGTTACAATGCATTTAAAACCTGAAATTAAATGGTGTGTTGTTTTTATACAAATTCGCCAACACCGCGAGATTCGCAGAGGAGAAAAAACCCGCGCAATTGTTGACTTTGTCTTACTGCTAGAGGAGAAGATGACAGCAACAGGCGAGTCGGACTCTACATTTGCGAGATGGGCATGCTACAATTGAATTCAAAGCTGTGCTACTGGCTTCCGTCTCACTGCCCAAGTTTAAGCTGCGCTGGGTAAAACAGGAAACCAGAAGAGACCACATCACTTTCCTCCTTCCAACGCAGTGCCGCTCCCTTCCAACGGAGGGGCATGCAGCCCTGATGCCTGATACCCCTCAACCTGCCGCGGTCACTCCCAGTGAGGAGGACTTTTTCTCTTTTGATGAACAGGTCAGTGTCTCAGCTGATGCATCCATGTCAGTGGAAACAGAGATAACGTCTTACTTGAATTCTGCCCCTGTGACGGAAACCCTCCATCTGTTTCCCAGAATCGCTCTTTGACACAATGCACTGCATGCTACCTGTTTATTTATTTGGTAGTAACAGGTCCTCTGTTAAGAATTTTATTGCCATTTGTTCATGTATAGCCACTTTAATTTCATTTTTAATTCATTCATTCTTTGATTGTGATTTGCAATTTTGAACAATGTGGCTATCCCCACAGAACATAGCCTTAGCCATAGGTCTAGCTTCATTATTTTGGTTAATTATCATTGGTTGACATGGCAACGAGATGCGGGGCGCTCCTCTGTTTGAGCGACTCGTGATTGAAAGGCTACTTTATTACATATTTAATTTACTTTTTCACTTTTTTGTCGAGTTTAAATCATGGCAATATTCGTATGACCTATGGATACTGTCAAATCTGCGTTAGTGGAATTCAAAAGCTATTCTGCATCAAGTTATGGAGGTTTAGTTCTCTCTGCTGGGTCACGACGCACCCCAACGGTCACAACGCATCCAAATCCACCGAGACGCACTACGCTAGAGCGGACTTCTGGAGCTTCACTCTTGCCAGACAGTTGATTTATATCACCGAACAACTGGATTTCATACATTCAACACTGATAAAGAGACAATACGGAGGAAAAGAGGATCGAGAGGAGGAATTAGGAACAGGATTAGGAGACGAGGTAGTAAGCTCGTTGCCAGGGCGGCGCGCACGTCGCAGCGGCCCCTCTTGAGATCTGTGAGAGATTGAGATTGAATGTTTGAGTGTGAGGACGTTGTACAAACATGTTTTATGACAGGGAAACATTATTAACATTAGGACACTGCAAGCGAGTAACATCACTGGCATTCGCTGGCATCTGGACATATTACGCAAACACAGGATACTAACGGATACTGTGACACTGTGCCCGCAACTGCCCGGAGGAGGAAGCAGCAGAGACGGGGTGGACGTAAACAAAACAAAACATATCAAAACAAAACGTAAACTAAAGCGGGGAAAGAGGGCTGGCATCAAAGCTAGGCTAAAAACTAAACCCACCAGACCAGCAGTGCCAACAATCCTACTCTCCAACGTCCGATCTCTCGAAAACCAATCTGGATGAGCCTCCGTCTGATGAGAGGAGGATCACTCAAGGTATGGAGAGACTGCTGTCTATTCATTTTTACCGAATCCTGGTTACATGAAAACATTCTGGACGAGGCTGTTCAGCTAGAGGGAACTACACTCTTCAGAGCTGACAGAGACGCGGCGAGTTCCGGTAAGAGTAGAGGCGGGGGGCTATGCATTTATATCAACAAAGACTGGTGTGTAAACGCTGCGTCGGTGGCTCAACACTGCTCTGAACTGGTGGAATTTTCCATAGTGATCTGTCGGCCATTCTACCTGCCAAGGGAATTCACCAGTGTGATTGTAGTAGCTGTTTACATAGCCCCTTGCGCCAACGCCAATGCTTACGAAGTACTCCGCCCCCTGTTTGACGTCATCAGCGCACTGTTGACAAAAAACCCGGACAGCTTTTGTGTTGTTGCAGGAGACTTCAACCACTTAGCTTTAAAGACTGTTGCTCCCCCGGATTCAAGCAATATGTGGAGTCTTTAAAATAGAGGAGAGAAATATACTTGATTTGGTATAATATCCAACACTGCTGAGGCATATAAGGCCATTCCTCAACCCATTATTGGCCTTTCAGACATAAATCTGTGCTGCTGTTCCAACTGACAAACCCAGGGCTGATACGAACTAGGGCAACCCAGTCACACAATCGGTGTGGCCAGATGGAGCAGTCTCAGCGCTTGCAGGACTGTTTTTAATGTGCACTAACTGGGAGATTTTTAAAAACAGCTGCATCTCAGGGTGAGCATCATATTAACATTGAAGAATATGCTGAAATCGGTAATGGAGCTAACATTGCCAAGTGCACAGAGGATGTTACTGTGATGAAGACCTATATAGTACGGAACAACCAAAAACCCTGGATGACTGCTGAGGTACGTCAGCTGTTAAAGGCTCGGGATGCTGCGTACAGTGGAGGAGACAAGGCCGCTCTCTGCTCAGCCAGATCAGCTCTCTCCAGAGGGATCAGAGCAGCCAAAAGACGCCATGCAGGGAAATCAAGGAGAACCTCTGTAGCACAGGAAACACCAGGCAAATGTGGCAGGGGGTTCAACAAATCACTCAGTACAAGACCAGGCGCAGAGGATTGACGGACAGTGATGTTTCTCTCCCTGACAGACTCAATGACTTTTTTGCCCGTTTGAGGCACCAGGAGGGCCATACGACAGAGGGGGACTGGACTCTTCCCCTTCATCCGGTCAGCCACCTGTGGCCATCAGCCCAGCTGACACCAGGAGAACCCCTGGCCAGAAGATCAACCCCCTCGGAAAGCAGCCGGGCACGGACAATGTTTCCGGGGGAAGGGCACTCAAGCCTGTGCTGATGAGCTGACAGATGTTCTAACAGACATTTTCACATCTCTCTGTTGTCAAGCCACTGTACCCAGATGCTTCAAACATCCATCATCGTTCCAGTTGCAAACAAAGTCTGTTGTGTCTCCTGTCTGAAATGACTCTACCATCCTGTTGGACTTGACCCCAATAGTGATGGACAGTGTTTCTTGAACGGTTATCAAACCACACATCACATCCAGCTACCTGCATCACTGGTATCCTCATCAGTATGCCTACGTTTCAAGACCGTTCCACAGAGGATCGCAATATCCACCACCCTGCATACAGTAACTCACCCCACTTCTAGAACAGAGAGACACCTATGCTAGAATTACTGTATGTTGACTTCAGCTCTGCATTAACACCATCTTGCCGCAGAGACTGATGGATAAACTTCTCCTCCTGGCCTAAACCCCACCCTCTGTCACTGGATACTGGATTTCCTGTTGGAGCGACACAGTCAGTTCGTGTTGGGAAAAAATCTCCAAAATCCATCACACTGAGTACAGGATCCCCCAGGGATGTGTGCTCAGTCCTCTGCTGTGTACACGCTGCTGACCATGACTGTGTGCCGAGGCACAAGAACAACATGATTGTTAAGTTTGCAGATGACACTAACAGTCGTGGTGTCTCATTCATGGGAATGAGGAATCCTATTACCAGAGAGGAGGTCAATCTGATGAGAGATGTGCAGAGACAACAACCTGGTGCTCAATGCGGAAAAGACCAAGGAAATGATCGTGGACTTCCGTAGATCAAAACCTAAGCACACACCCCTCTGCATCAGTAATCGTGAAGTGGAAAAGGTGGAGAACATCAAGTTCCTGGGAGCAGTGGCGGAGCTAGACTTTTATCTTTGGGGTGGCCAGGGGGTGGCCAAGGCTATTTCAGGGGGTCCACAGACTATAACAATGAATTTGTTTCTTGACTTATCAATTGCAATCGGAGTGTCAAATGTTGAAATGTACATACTAAGCACACAGGAGATCAGATTTATGTATATATAATTTGCAGATTATTAACATTGCAGGAAATGTAAACACAACTTGCAACATTTTTCAATAATTAATTAAATATAAGCTCATTTTTACAAAAAATGGAGAAAATGCACCAAACACACATTCATAGTTACTTCACAACAAACATCTTCTCTCTGTCACTCTCTCCCTCCCTCTCCATATAATCAACACACAGGCACACACAGGCATCAATATATCAAACACAACTTGGCAACTAATTTTTACAAAAATGGTGAAAATGCACCATTTTCATAGTTATCACACCCCCTCTCTCCCTCCCCCTCTCCTCTCCTATATCAAACACAGGCACACACACGGCATCAATATCACAACACACAGGCCACATACACAGGGCATCTATATATCAAACACTAACTTGGCAACAATTTTTCATAATTCTTTAATAACTATTTTTTACAACAATGGGTGAAAATGCACATTCAAGTTACTCACATGACCTCTCTGTCTCCCTCCCCCTCCTCTCTCTGCATTAGGCAAGGAGATAATGTCTACAGGCAAAGCAGTAGGAGGAGTCTTTAAGGATGGAGTATTCAAGCCAAGGATTTGCTCTGTACGAGGCACTGCTCAGATGCTCTCTTCCTTGTCCATGCTGCGGTCGGGGAATTGTGTCAGACAAGGCTGAACTGGTCCTCCTTGCATCTGGCATACGTGTGGAAAACAAATAAAATGCATGTGGAAAACACAGTTTAAGGGATCAGGAACAAGATATTAGGGACAGATGAACCAGCTACTACCAAGTTTCAGGTAAGTATGATATCCTAGCGAATTTGCGCTCTCGGATGGCCAATGAGTGCTTGGAGACGCTTGCTCTGGTTCTGGCTCTTTGTTGGTGTGATCCTCATTAAGTCATGGCCTGCCGTGTCTCGTTCGATGGAACTACGATTGTTCATATAGGTAATCAAATAGACAAATGCAACCACCATTAAAAAACAACATCATTCAGTAACCAGATTTCAAACTCATCTACAACTAAAGCTAGAGTTTGACTGCAGCATAGTGGAACATGGTTCCGGATGCGTCTGACGGTAATACTGATGGGCTGTGCTGGTGTGTGTGGCATTCTCTTCCGGGACTAGTCAGGAAGGGAGCTGGCCATGCGTTGTTCTTGCGTGTGTCCGCGGCCTCAATGGACTACATTGTTTAAAAAATAAAATGATTAGGTAAGAAAATAAAACTAAAGGACCACCATCAAGAAAAACAAACACACACAGTTAACCAAGCATTAAAAATGCTAAGGAGAAATTGATCTAACAAGAACAAAAACTTAAAGGGTTCCTAACACATTTGAAATTTTCCAGACCCTAGTTCCCAGACTTCTCAGTAGAACATAAAATAAAAAATAACTGAATAATTATGTGGATTTGAGTAAAATATGTGTTTCATGTGAATAGATTATGCAACTCTCTGGAATCATTTGTTATCACTATTGAATTTCTATGGCCTTTATTCACCAAATATTTCAGGAAGATTAGATAGTTGTCAGGTATGCAAATATTAACCCCACATAACAAGAAAACCAGATAAGTATAACATATATTTCCATACAATTGCTCTTCCATATTTACTACAGACCTGAAATGTAGAAATTCCATACTTTCCATCTACTAGCGTAGGACTCGCTAACTCTAAGCACATGACTGCAGTTGTGTCTGCTTCTATGCTTGCTACCTGGTGATGATTGGGCTTGTGTGCATATCACTATTCTCTTCTCCTCCTGACTCGTCCGAGGATGGAGCGTGCCAAGATCTGGAGAGCCTGAATTCTGGCTGTCTGTCTCCCTCATCTTTCCTACTTGCTTCTTTTAAAAACGAGGTCTAAATCCCCCCCTCCACACTGACCCTATGAAAAAAAAGCCAGTCTGTTAACGTTACTTCCTGGCATCCACTTCAATTCAACCAAACA
>OLKM01004260.1:0-23879 GCA_900291075.1 Melanogrammus aeglefinus | reverse complement strand
AACATCCACGGAAGAGAATTTACCTTCCTAAAGATAGCTCCAAAAAATAGCCCCTTCCTCGAGAATGCACCTATACGAAACGACATTGGGGCTGCAAGCCTATTCCTCAACTGTGGGTTTTAGTAGTCGGGTGTGTGGTAAAGAGAAAGAGCTTTGTCGTTACGTTGTAGTTAGGTAGGTTTTGAGTTGTCAGAATGGTGTAATTCTTGTATTTGTATTTGCGTATTACAACAACTCCCAACGTTGTCTGGCTATTCGGGTCAACAGATTTCATAATGAGAACAGACAACCATTTCGGTGCTTGATAGTCAGTTCCGGGCAAAGAGAAGCATATTTCGCTGCCTCCTTGGTGACGAGACACACGGTGTTGTCTGAAAAACACTTCGCACATCGACAGCTACAACCAAGGAGAGCTGATGGAATGGCGCCTGGAATTTCGACGAAGAGAGTGGGTTAGGCTCTGCAGAATGAGCTTGGTGCATCTGATGCATGCAAGTCTACCAGCAACGAGAGCTTTGCAAACAGTAAAGTTCTTAGAATACCTATACTATAAACAAATGTGCAATCGAAATGTAGCCGCCCTGCATGTACAATTTCAAAAGATTTTTTCTTGACGCTAATAATGGATAAGTCTTGGCATTACCTTTGTTGACTGTAATGGAAGTATAGTGAAGGAGCACCATGAATGCAGTATAGCCCGCCTACTGCCGTCGCTAGGCGGGCAGTTACGTTAGCCCAGTGAAGCTCCTGAACACTTATTTATTGGTGCTAATAACATCTTTTTGAAAACCAATCCAAGTAATGCTTACAATATTACAAAATGGAGTTCCTGTTTTTCTTATGAATGTGTGGTAAATCCCAGCAGGCACATGGGAGGAATTCGAATCAATATTGCTGTGTCGTTTGGTGCGTTCTAATGCATGAATGGGGGATTTTTCATGAAAGGATTACATTTTTAAAGTCGTGATTTTGGTCTGTTTCAGATTTTGGGCAGAGAGTGCTGCCGAGCAAAGATGGGCGTGTGCTCATTCAGAGCCTGAAGAGTAATGGAGATGGAGAACAATCTCTACGATGGACCTGAGCCAGTAGTCGGTCCATCGTAGATCTCAGTGCCACATACAGATGTTTCCATCGTTCATTAAGGTAAACGTTAGTAATCTAGCATTCACGTCATACATGCCATATACATATCACAAAATAAGGATGAATGTCAACATTTTTCATTTTATCCATGTAACTATTTTTGGCAATTTACACTTTTCTGACCTAGAATCTGTAACGCCGCAGCCGACAATCCTGCCTGTATGCGTGTACGGAACTGCTGGTGGAGATGGGGACATAATTTCATTTTGATCATCATCCATGTTTTTTATAGTAAATATTTCATATGCTAAATTGCGAATTCCTGGTGGCTGATAATTTTACTGTACTACATCAACTAACCAAAGTTCGTGTTTTTTAAGGAAGTTGAATGGAACCTCAGTTTAAAAACCTGCTTATACAGATTGCTTGTTGGTTAGAAAACGCTGGTTCTTAAAGAGAGTTAAATTATTTTTGCCGTCAAAACCTATCTCGGTTCTGCTGCTTGGAGAGAGCCGTGCCCTCTCTGTCTGAATTCATAAAGCAATCTTCAGCAACAAAAGGATTCAGCAGCAGGCTTCAAACCTGGGATGGAGTGTTAGGCAGGCAACTATCTCTGGGGATCGAGGTTTTGGACAAGGGAACCATAAGCGTCAACTCTCTCTACAGCACAACACTTCTCTACTGCTGATGGCAAACCTCACATCTACCGAACACAAGCACCTGTTAAACAAATGGGTTAAGATATAACTCACTCTCCTTCCCTTTGTGTAGCTCTAACAGTTGGTGTATAGCCTGTACTAGAATGACATTATACGACTTTATTTCTAAAGCTTAGGTAAGTGAGATATCATTCCCCTACATTATGCACAGTGGTAGGCCGTCTAACTTAAGATGCAAGATCCCTGCATGCATTAACCCATATTCTCTGCATGGACTATAAAATAACTTGTTAGCAATGACTATATTACAATGAACAGCATATTCCCCGTCCTCATCGGAAGCATAACTGTTCAGACACGCCCTGAGTACTGTAGCTAGCTCATTGTACAGCTATAGCTAAAATGCTATAGCCTACTTACAGCATTCATTTAACATCTGGGATTCTAAAATCAAAAAATTAAGACACGTGTTGCTGGTGACAGCTACATGGATCCTGTGCATCATTAGACATTTAAGGTGCACTACTCTGTGTCTGCTGGCTTGGAGAGGGCTGTGCTCCTACGGAAGTGTCATTGTAGCTATCTGCATCTACATGGAAAAGTCTAGCATGGATGCTTAAAAAAAAACAACAAAGTCGACAGCAATATACGATTAAATAGTGATTTGTTACAAATACTGCAGATCTGATAAACAATGAAGACAACGTTAGCCCACCATTCGCTATAGCCGCATGGACATCACCAAGTTACACCTTCTCAATTCTCTATCCCTCTCTGTCCGATTTGACCCTCCCCTTTACCTCTGCTGACCCCCTCTCTTGCCTAGCCGCTCATAAATTGTTAAGGCAGTGGCCCATCGTAAGAGCTGTCAGTTAACCTCTACTCAATCTCTTCAAATGTCGTGACTCCATGACGGAAGAGAGTGATGTTTACCTGTCGTTGCGTCATTCCGGTTACGTCCGGTCAGCAGCGGTTTTGAGACGCGGAAGAAATTAACTCCCATTTCTTTCAAAAACTTTAAGTGCACATTTATGAATTGAATATGATTAACTTCTTTCATGATAAGTTCGTTTCACGCCAAATCGAGTCCTACAATTATTCATCTACTACGTTCATCAAGGGGTCTCCAAGTTGATACATAGGCTTTAGAAAGTGTGTGTGTGTTGTGTGTCCTCTGTTCCAGAGCCTGCAGAGAGTTTTCAGATGTTGTATTAGCTGTTATCGTCTTTAGACCAATCGCAGTCCAAGGCCACCTGGGCTTGTACCAATTCGGGAGGGGCCACTCATTACTCCCCCTCTATGACAAAATCGACGTAAAACAGATGGACTAAATAAAACACAATATTGTTATCCCCGGCAAGTAATCAGCCCGACAGCCCTGAACGTAAACGCCCACCGGGAATCTCCTGACCGCTCCCGTTTAACACATTCCGCCACGGGTGGTATTGTGTGGTGTGTGTGTTGTGTGTGGTGTGTGCTTGGTGTTGTGAGTTGTGTGTGTGTTGTTGTGTGTGTGTGTGTGTGTGTGTGTGTGTGTGTGTGTGTGCAGGCGTATTCGATGGCCTGGTAAAGTTATAGGAATTCATACGGTTAGGATATTTATACAGTTTAAATAAAAATTGTTATAGTATCCCATCTTGCTGAGCAAAGAGTTTTGTTTCAATGAAGTTCAGTGATTGAACACAAATAAACAGCTATTGGTTTTTATGGTAGGCCCACTGTCATGCAGCCTATCCGACTGTCAGAGGACCGGTTTGATTCACTGCGGGTCTCTCTTCTTATATTCATCTTACCCAAAATATTTATTACTGTCCTGCTCAACAACTCTGATCTCACTAAAGGCTCGCACCACGAGAATCAAGGATATTAAATAGAAAAAAAAATGTGCATTAATCGAGAAGTTAACTATGATATTATGTGGATTAAGTCGCTGATTGAATATTTTAATCGTTTGAACAGCACTATATTATTAACATTTAAATGATTACGCTTATGGCAGCTATATACATATTGGCGTGTTATTATGTATGCTGCTACACAACCTTACCCCATGAAGGCCCAGGGTGAGCCTTACGGAGGCGACTTTGCAGGTTCTTACCGAAGCTTATCGTAATGCTTGCCCAAACAACGAGATTTGGAAAATGGTTTCACCCGCATGCCTCCTAATGCCTTAAACCGGTGAACGGCACGTCCAGAAGATGCCTCTCTCTCTGTTTAACCCAGCTTGTCAGCCACCCACAGCGCAGCAGACAGGGAATACCGTAGTCCTGAAATACCATCTTAAACGCCACAATACACTCGTGGTAAAACATACACACCAAAAGGTTGGTTATCCGGTTTCTGATTTCAGCACGAAATGTCTGCAACCTCCTATGCTGTCAGATCTCCGTATCTCAAGTATATTGGATTAACAATACAATACAAAGTAGTATTTGGGTGAACAACTGGGAATCACTGGACATCTAGTAGAATGGCCGATAGAGAAGTAATGGCCAACCGCTCCCAGCCAGAGCTCTTGCTCTGGGGCCTTTGACTGGTAAGTGCAATTAGGAAATGACTCCTAATAGACTCACCGACAACAACGGCCCAACGGTTCACTATACTGTGGTGCTTCCATTGCGGAATAGGAGATTTCAATGTGAGGAGGGTGTGAGTCCAGGACAATGGCAAAGTGGTGATGCAAGCAGACAATTGGAAATATTTTGCTCATTCACCTTCATACAAGGGTTTCTTAGACAACCCTTTATTTCACTGTGGGTTCGCTCTCTTTTTACTCTCTTTTAGTGCAGTCAAATAAAAGCCTCTTTAATTAATACCTTCCACTATGTTACGAATGAAGATGATTTTTCTGTGTTGTAATCAGCAAGAACGAAATCCCGGTTCCATTAAATTAAATAAGTTACATCCGCACATGGTACTAAACTCGATATGCAATATGTATTGTCTGTGCAAGTCACTCATTCCATATTATTTAGTTGAAATTAGATAAGCCAGTTTTACTGAAATTAGGCAAGTGTTGAGTTCAGAGACCTTTTAACGCTGAGCTCACAGTAGGGAAATGCTAAGACACAGCAAGAGTTATGAGTAAGCAGCATGCAACGTGTTGGTCATTGGCTCCAGTAATAAAGTCACCTGACAACCAGTGCTCTGCCTCCCGATGACATCCTTCACCTCACACACAAACGCGACATGCAGAGCCCCGTCAGAGCGCTGGCATTTCACCCGCCTTCAACAGAGGGGACAACCTTTCCCAAACATGTGTCTCAGTGGTGCTGCGTGTGCAGTATAGTGAATCAATACAGCCACCTGAAGGGAGTACACGCCCTGGGAAATTTATCCATGAAGTATTACACAAATATATAGTGGGAAGTTGTGTCTGTGCAGACTTGCAGACAAGTTATTATACAATTAAACCCAAACCGGGAATATTTTATTGAAACACGATAAATACCAATGATTAAAACATAATGACAATCATTTTAGAGAAGAGTGTGTGGCCTGTGTCGTGTGTTGTGCTAGCGTTGTGTTGCCTGTGCAAATGTCCACTCAACCATAACAAGCAAGCTCAGTAAACAACTGCGTAAGAAACTAGGACAGAAACGGGTTTGTGTTTTGGGCAGGTAAATATTTACCTTTTATGCTGGTCGCTGAAGTAGCTGAAGTAATGTGGACTGTGATGGTGACCACCTCTCCCACCGGGAGGGGGGGCCAGCAGGCAACCACATCCCACATGCCCTGGCACCCTGCCAAGAGAAGATGGTACTGTTAACGCAGCATAACACACTCTCATGCACACGCACACACACATATGAGGGGCCGCCTGGGGCAGAATTCATACTTACACACCCATTTAAAAACTTGCATATGTGTGTGTACTCATACACACAAACACTATTATTCTCCTTTTACATGCATGTATGAGAGTGTATTGTAGTGTATGTGAGAGAGAATAGTAGTGTATGTGAGAGAGTATAGTTGTTTATGCAAGAGAATATAGTAGTGTGTGTGTGAGAGATTATAGTTGTTAATGCAAGAAACGATAGTAGTATATGTGAGAGAGTAGTGTGTGTAAGTGAGTTTGAATGAAACGGAATGGTTTTGGTTCCTCAGTTCCTGATTTGGCTGACAGAGGAGCGGTAGCTTCTGGCGTTCACAACTACTGTCATTTCAATCTGGAATTTCCAGCAGATCTGTTATGCTGCTTCGCAACACAAGAATATTTGTCGCTTGTTCGCATGGTCTCCTGAGTTTGAGAGAGGCTTCCGCCATTAATCTCAAACCATGGCCAAACTTAAGAGACCGGCCATGAGAATGAAATGAATTTTGCGGTCACAAGAGGAAGGCCTCTCTCAACTCAGGCGGCCACGTGACCAAACGACCAAATCCAACCGTGTGAAGTTAGTTTGTTTGTTGATATATTCAAACAGATACAGACCAAATGACTTTCCTGCTTTGTGGTACTAACAAGACACACTCATTAAAAAAAATCATATTTAGCAACCTCCTTTTTTTTTTTTTTTTAAGAATTCCACTTTATTTCTATGGAAAACGGGCTTTTTGCTCAATAGTTCCAAGTAATGGGACCAGACACCCCAGACCAATGCAAAACAAGTAATATTGTTTTTGGCGGCCCCTTTATTTTATTTTTTAGTCTAGTCTTTGTGTCAAACTGTCAATTTAGTTTTTAATCAGTTTTAGTCATGGTTCATACTCTTATCAGTCTAGTAAAGTTTCAGTCGACCAACAGTCTGAGCATTCTAGTCTTATTTTAGTCAGAATTATCCATGACGATTTAGTCTAGTTAGTATCAAATTAAACTAATTTTTGCCAAACCCATTGCACAATTCAAACAAGGTAATAAATATATATATTAAAGTTCAAGAAGACCATCCATTCCAGACACGGAAGACACCTGATATGAATTTAAAACATATTTATTTTACCAAACCTTCATTGTTCCATCCACATCAGAACAGTGAATTCGACACTGGAAACGATATTTTTCAAAACGATCGCTGAGGTGGATAAATGTAAAGACGCTGAGTTTGCGTTGCAGTGTGTGATGGAAAATTTACATGTTGTTATGTTTTCTTATTCTTAACTTTAGTTTACTATTTACTATAAATAATCAAAGGGGGGATTGTGATGGAAAATTTAAATGTTGTTATGTTTTCTTATTCTTAACTTTAGTTTACTATTCTGTGTGTGATCTGTGTGTGTTGGAAAATCTGCAATATTGTATTGTGTTGTATTTCATTCATTCATGTATGAACTACTTGTTGTTAGTTCTTGTGATGCAATCTTTCCTGCCTGCTCAGTTTAAAGAGGGTCAACCAAAGTGTGAACCCTGGATTTCCGAGTGATAGCCTCCAGTTGTCGGCCCGTTCCTCTCCTCTCTTTTGATGAAACTGTTTTCACCTGACGGCAGCACGACAGGAGATCCTCCAGCCACTCAGAGCCAGGGGAAACCACAACGATCATTCCAGCCGGCGACGACCACACCAACCAAAAGCGAGAAGCCGTCGGGAGCCGGGGAATGGCATTCTCCCCAACTCAACACGGGGACGGGGGAATGGCCAATTCCCAATGATGGAAACCGCCAGGATGGCAGTACGGCATACGTTTTCCGTGCATTGAGACCCAGTGACATTAAGGACATAACAGAATGTCTCCCGGACCCATCGGCAGTGAGAGGGGAATCCCTCGCTTCTGGAAATGGCCCATCACCCATCGGCGAAGGGCGCCAAAGTCAAACTGGGCTACGGTGGGAGTGGGGCGCATTCGAGCGGCGACATTTCCCAGGAAGGACCAAGCTGATGTAATGTTCGTGGAAGACGCCTGACGGCAAGGACGACCACAAGAAAGTGGGGAAGACAGGCACAGAGCACAGAGGCAGGCCCTGCTTTCGTTGTGGCCCCATGGATCATTGGTTCAACCGATTCTCCCCAGAAAGAATTGACAAAGAACAATGGAAGGGCCGCGGTGGCAGCGTTCGCACCTTCCCGTGAAGTGACTGTGAAACATCCAGGAGGCAGAGGTGGAAGGGGGCATTCGCATTGACGGGACGCAGGAGCAGGCCAGGTCCAAGGAGGAGGTATGAGCACCATAACACACACACACAACAAACACGCTAAATGGTAGGCTCATCGTCACAACGCACACAAACGCCACATCCAAATGGTTGTTGTATGGTTATCACCAGCCATACACGACCTGATCAGCTAGATTTAAATTGTCGCCTGGGGCTGAGCGTCATTTGCACAGACATAGGCCTCACGGTTACCTCCGATGCAGGCCCCGTGATCCAAGCATACTCGTGTGTTTTACGCGCACCAGGGTGCTTTTATTCACGGGACTTGCTGCAAGAGGGACCGGGGGTCAATAGCTGACTATACTGATAACAGACGCACACGGCACACCACTGCATGCAGAACCAGTCAGAAATATAATGCATACCCACAGATGATTTGCATTTTACTGCCAGAATGTCTCATGATGGACAATTAGCGGAGGTCGAGGAACTGTGGTTCAAAAGCGATTATAATGCAGCTATGTTGATGGGGCAATTGTTGTTTTGAAATGAGAAGTTCTGCATGTTAACCGTAGCTTCTGAGAAAGAAGAGAAGGATTCTATAAAATTCCCGACTCAACCCCACATGTGTCCTTTGCAAAAAAAGGACATGGGCTGAATTGGGCCCATGGGCTGTCGAAGGGGGGAGGGGGGGACGCATGTGATAGGACACCAGACCCGCATGGTCCTGAGGGAGAATATATATGTATATATATATATTTTTTTATATAGATATAATATGCCAAATTTTGTCCTCCAACGGAGAAGAACATTGCTAAAAAAATAATTATATAATGGTTATTTTTAAACGGCGCGGCAATGTAGACAGTGGATAATCGATTATCAATCTCTCACAACCAATTTAATGTCAAACCATATCACACAGCCATGACATGACTCCGACTGACCCCGACTGACCCCCGACTGACCCCGGACTGACAACGTGCCGGGGAAAACAGAAGTGTGTTGCCTAATATTGAAAAATGCAGATTTTTTATATTATGATATTTTGTTAATGTTTTATGGCCAAAATTGCAAGAAGGTGAATTAACAAGAATATGAGAGAGATTGTAAGAAGTTTGTGTTATGGAAGGCGAAGAGATAGATGGGAACGTAAGGCAAGACAAGATAAGGAAAGGGTGGGGAGAAAGATAACCCATCTGCATCTAGTTTTGTTCAAATAGATCCGGACCTGGACAACGCTCCTCCTCCTCCTGCTTTCAGCCTGACCAGTAGCCCAATCCAGTGCAAATACCCCACGTCACGACTCCTCTTCATCAGACGTTATAAAGTTACAGACCATGGGAGGCCCACCTGAAGAGCTACGGAACGGTCTGCTGGACGACATAAAGAGACAGTCCAGCAGGACAACAGCACCAGAGTGGTGGGCTCCATGGTGCCTGTGTAGCCACAAGAAAGTGGCCTGAACAAAGAGCCAAAGGAGGGTCCCAGAGACGGGAGGGACGTGGGGACAGGCACTTCAAGGACAGCCCGTGATGCGGATGAGAGGCAGGAAGCAGAGAGAGAGGTGGAGGCGTGTCCAGGCGGATGGAGAGAAGAGCAGTGTACGGAAAGTATCGCACTAGACACAGCATTCACGTATATTACAAGAGACGAGATCTACAAGCAGTAAAGTTGAAGGTTAAAGAAATGTTATTAAAAAGTCATCCAACAGAATTGACACACGCAACCATTGTGCGTACCACCCTCGGAGTGGTGGGACAGCAGAGAGGGAGAATGGTCCGGTAGAGAACAACGTCTACGGGATAACAAGCCAATGCAAATGCAGATACAGCCCAAGGAAGGGCAACTCCACGATACATGGATTACTATCGGAGACATGCCTGGAATACACCAAGGTGGTTGGAACCGTTTCAAGTCCTGTGGATCACAGCAAGGTAGCTAAGAGTGCTACCCGGACCCACGCCAGCCACTGCAATCGGGCACCACATCCACACAACAAAGGTCACACTTCCGACCCAACCCCCCTTGGCCGTCACCCCGACACTGAAACCAGGGTGAAGTGCTGGTAACTCACCCTTACACACACAATCACATCAGAACCAGGCCCAAAAGACTGTCTCTGGCCTGGGGAGAGATGAGGCCAGAATCAACATCTTTCAGAATGGAAACCAGCCCTGGACCGCTATCTGATTGGATTGATAGTGTGATAGAAGTTTCATTTTATTTTATCCAGGTGATGTCAAGTGATTTTGTACCACCTTCTGTAAAAGCGAACGGTGGTATAAATATCTGTACTGGGAGGCCAAGATAGGACATAGTAGATTGTGAACATATGCATGTTGTGATTAAGTGATTGATAATAAAAAAAATTTGCATGATTTTTGTGATTATAAATAATCAAAGGGGGGATTGTGATGGAAAATTTAAATGTTGTTATGTTTTCTTTATTCTTAACTTTAGTTTACTATTCTGTGTGTGATCTGTGTGTTGGAAAATCTGCATGTTGTATTGTGTTGCATTTTTCTTTATGTATGAACTACTTGTTGTTAGTTCTTGTGATGCAAATCTTTCCTGCCTGCTCAGTTTAAAGAGGGTCAACCAAAGTGTGAATCTTGGATGTTCCAGGTGATAGCCTCCAGTTGTCGGCCTGTTCCTCTCCTCTCCTTTGATGTTAACTGTTTTCGTATATGTAACCCAATCTGACCTCTTTTATATGGGCCTGTTCCTGTGTCCCCTGGGCAGCGGAGGTAATGAAGGGGTCATAAGGCAAGGTGGCAAACCTGTATTTATGACACCTTGAAGAGCTTCAATCAAAAGATTACCATCTGGTAAAACAAAGACTTTTGGTGGATTGAGGGGGCGGCTCCCCTACAGAGCCCAACCAGAAGTGAATAAGAACTCATGGCTCTAACCCCTCGGTGGACTTCTCCCTGCGAGCCTTCTGATAGACGCAGGGCGGACTCCCATCTGAGGCCTCAGATTATTATTGTATGTCTGTTGTTATTATTTGTTGATGCATGTTTTCAAGCGTTTTTGTTTTGTATTATCTTTACAATATATATGTGACCATAATCGTACACAAGTATTGCGAGTCGTTTGTACCATTATCTCATCTGTCTTAGACGCAATATCTGACATTAGGAACGGTTAGGAACTCCGTAGACAAAGAAATTGCCACGACAAGTGTGGTCAGGGTAGATGGAGGCTTTCAGATACGATGGCGTTCGGTTGCCATGACGCTGCCACAAGCTTGCGCTCGAGACCGAATAGGTCCATGGCCGAGACGCTCATCTAAACAACAATGGCGGGTGAAATGGAAATTATGTTTTCTCTATCTATGCAATGTACTATGTATCTTCAGTTACGAGTTACAACTCGACATACGGTCTCATACATATTCGTTACTCCAACGCCAAGTGGAGCACTGTACTTGCTGTGTTTAAGCGATGGGAAAAAAAACGCAAAGACGCCAGTTCAAACCGTACTTCGAGCGGTTTGAACTAGCCTTTTTACTTTTGGTTTGAGCCATATCTTTGCTTGTGAGTGAAAATGATTAATCAGGAGTAGTGTAACCATGACAACTGTTTATCAAATGATTTCAGTGTGGAACGTGGATGAAAACATTCCGTAAAGTTCGAAAACGATTGTGCGGACAGAGATCGTTTTCATTCATGTGGATGTGTGTTTTTATATTTACCCAGGTGAGTGTGAACAGGGCATTACGTTTCCATTAAGACTACCACCACAGCTGCGTCTACTTAATCTAAATAATGCCGCGACCAGCGGGGATTCAGGAAGTAAGGTAATCTGATACAGCCCCAGAAATAAATAAAGTTTAATAAAATGCAATTTTAAATTAATTAAAAAAAATAAATAAAATGTATTTCTGGAAATGTAAAATCAATTGAAATGTAAAATCAATTGAACTGAAGAATCTGAAAGTAGTAGTAGTAGTAGCTTAAGTAGTTGTAGTAGCTGAAGTATAAATAGTAGTAGCAGAAGAAGTTGTGGTAGCTGAAGTAGTTGTGGTAGCTGAAGTAGTAGTAGTAGCTGAAGTAGTAGTAGTAGCTGAAGTAGTAGGTAGTAGCTGAAGTAGTAGGTAGTAGCTGAAGTAGTTGTGGTAGATGAAGTAGTTGTGGTAGCTGAAGTAGTAGTAGTAGCTGAAGTAGTAGTAGTAGCTGAAGTAGTAGGTAGTAGCTGAAGTAGTAGTAGTAGCTGAAGTAGTAGTAGTAGCTGAAGTAGTTGTGGTAGCTGAAGTAGTAGTAGTAGCTGAAGTAGTAGTAGTAGCTGAAGTAGTAGGTAGTAGCTGAAGTAGTTGTGGTAGATGAAGTAGTAGCTGAAATAGTAGGTAGTAGCTGAAGTAGTAGTAGTAGCTGAAGTAGTAGGTAGTAGCTGAAGTAGTTGTGGTAGCTGAAGTAGTAGTAGTAGCTGAAGTAGTAGGTATTAGCTGCAGTAGTTGGTAGTAGCTGAAGTAGTTGTGGTAGATGAAGTAGTAGTAGTAGCTGAAATAGTAGTTAGTAGCTGAAGTAGTAGTAGTAGCTGAAGTAGTAGTAGTAATTGTTGTAGTAGTTGTATTGGTAGGAGTAGTAGTAATGGTAGTAGTAGTAGTAGTAGGTGAAGTAGTAGTAGTAATTGTTGTAGTAGTTGTATTGGTAGGAGTAGTATTAATGGTAGTAGTGGTAATTGTAGTAGTTGTATTGGTAGGAAATTCTGTTTAGATATTATTGAAGATACAAATGTGTAGATTTGTTTAATTGTCAGACGATGGTAAACAGTTGAAAAAGGATTTAGTTATGACGTCTTTAGTAATTGAAGTGTCAGAATGGACAAATGGTTTCCATGGGACCAACTGTAGAATATGACAGTTTAAAACTAAAACTGTGAATCTGAAAAAAGTATTAATTATATCGAAATTCTGTTTAATATTGTTGAAGATACAAATATGTAGATCTGTGTAATTGTTTGAATGATTGTAAATGGTTGTAATTTGACCAAGTTATGATGTCTTAAGTTGCTGAAATGTTGAAGAGGATGACGGATCAATCAGCGTTTTTTGAATTGTCCAATGGGAGTCAATGGGGGCATTTGGGGTGAATAACCTTGAATATCTTTGGAATTATGAATAATATGAACACAGAAAATAATAGCAAAATGTTACTAACGGAGATGAAAGTTTTAATGTTTGAATGATGTTTCTACGGTGAAGTATGTTGAAGGAGTCGCAAACGGAAAAAAGTGGCAGAATAAAGAGAAAAATAAATACGTAGCGTTTTTAAGTTTGTGAATGCTTTCAGCATTCACACCAATAAAGATTTCAATATTTAGAGTGTGAATGCTACGGCTTTCACACTAATAAGAATAACTAGAAAATGCATTTCCTGCAGGAAATGCGGTGAGTGCTGTAGTACAAAGTGAGGTTGAAAATATTTTCTAATAAAGCCACATAGATTAAGACATAAAGAAACGTTAAATGGCTTCAATCAAGTGAAGGGATTTGAACAAAAGTCCAAAAGTCCAAATGGAGCAAACAATGTTAAGATGCACACCATCTAAGAAAATGGAAATGGTTGGAAACAAATTAAGTGACAGCTGAATGAAAAGTGCAAGGCATTGCTATAAATGCAGAAATGTAAAATGAACTGAAGAATCTAAAAGGTCAAATGTATTGCCTTGCACTGCTGGTGTGTGCGTGTGTGTGTGTGTGTGTGTGTGTGTGTGTGTGTGTGTGTGTGTGTGTGTGTGTGTGTGTGTGTGTGTGTGTGTGTGTGTGTGTGTGTGTGTGTGTGTGTGTGTGTGTGTGTGTGTGCAACCCGGTCTCATGAAAATATGTGACACTGTCACGTTATTTTAATCTATTGTTTGTGATCAGGGACACGTATTTTCAAAAATTTCGTGTCAAAAAGCACAATTCTCAAACTGTCATGGCAACGTCCGCTCGGACACTGGACTTGCGAGGCATCGACGCAGACTTTCATTCACATAGCCAAGAACAAGACAATAGATGGCTAGGTACAATAAACATCAAGACATACCATTCTAAAAAGAACAGATGAAGCAGCTACCCTTGTTTCCTTCGCGGTTTGCTTACGGAGCAGCGCATCTGCATTTAATATGTCAGTGAATTGTTACAATTTCTCAGAATCAAAGGCGAAAGTAGTAACTAACAGTATGACAGCTTTTGGCCACCCGTTTCTACTTTCGCCTTTGTCTTGTTCTCAGTGTGATGAACGATGAACCGGGTGTCTGTGGGGACTTCCCTGCCATGCATCCAAAGCAGCCGTCTCCCTCAGGCCAGCCGTGGTTCATCTTCTGAGGGTCTGGGGGGGGGGGGGGGGTTAACTTGCGGTGGTGGTGTAGAGTTTCCCTTGGCATCGGTGTCGCCAACGAGAAGGTAATGGAGATCATGGAGATCAACTGTTTATTAAACATGTTTCATGGAAAGGAGTTATGTTCCGTTACATTCATTAGGCCGGCACCCCTTGTTTTGTTCTAATGTGGCTATGTGGAGGAACAAGTGAAACGGTGGATTTAACCAGGGAACAGGGTTCAGTCTGGTGGTTAGTGTTTAACCAGGGAACAGGGTTCAGTCTGGTGGTTAGTGTTTAACCAGGGAACAGGGTTCAGTCTGGTGGTTAGTGTTTAACCAGGGAACAGGGTTCAGTCTGGTGGTTAGTGTTTAACCAGGGAACAGGGTTCAGTCTGGTGGTTAGTGTTTAACCAGGGAACAGGGTTCAGTCTGGTGGTTAGTGTTTAACCAGGGAACAGGGTTCAGTCTGGTGGTTAGTGTTTAACCAGGGAACAGGGTTCAGTCTGGTGGTTAGTGTTTAACCAGGGAACAGGGTTCAGTCTTTAGTTGGTTAGTGTGTAACCAGGGAACAGGGTTCAGTCTGGTGGTTAGTGTTTAACCAGGGAACAGGGTTCAGTCTGGTGGTTAGTGTTTAACCAGGGAACAGGGTTCAGTCTGGTGGTTAGTGTTTAACCAGGGAACAGGGTTCAGTCTGGTGGTTAGTGTTTAACCAGGGAACAGGGTTCAGTCTGGTGGTTAGTGTTTAACCAGGGAACAGGGTTCAGTCTGGTGGTTAGTGTTTAACCAGGGAACAGGGTTCAGTCTGGTGGTTAGTGTTTAACCAGGGAACAGGGTTCAGTCTGGTGGTTAGTGTTTAACCAGGGAACAGGGTTCAGTCTGGTGGTTAGTGTTTAACCAGGGAACAGGGTTCAGTCTGGTGGTTAGTGTTTAACCAGGGAACAGGGTTCAGTCTGGTGGTTAGTGTTTAACCAGGGAACAGGGTTCAGTTTAGTAGTTAGTGTTTAACCAGGGAACAGGGTTCAGTCTAGTGGTTAGTGTTTAACCAGGGAACAGGGTTGGTGTTGTGGAGCAACACGTCTGATGATGTATCTGACTGATCCCACAAATAGGTCTTAGTAGTAAGTGGCCTCAGATGAAGCATCTCCAAAATGAGCCAATAGGAGATCCCTACCGGTGCCTCCATAAACTAGAAAACCTCTGAGCCAACTTCCCCCTGGCTTCACCCAGACCTATGGGGGTCTTACAGGATACACAGAGAGACCCATACTGCAGGACACACGTCGTACACAGGCCAGATGTGTTTCTTGATTGTCTGCGGGCCGTGCGTTGCAGCCACCTCCCTTTTTCCTCAACATGTCGGCTGTCACTGTCCTCCTGATCCTCATCACCTGACGTCCGCTCCGTCAGCCTGAGGTCACGCTGTGGGTAACCGGATCAGTCCGCTGTGTGGCAGACATTGTGATGGATGACCTTGTATGTACACGCGTCGAGCTTCACGTGACCATGACGCAGAGGGCCATAAAACTAAGAATATCTCTCAGCAGCTAGTGTACATCAGCACAGAGGCTTCTCCGAGGGACTTTTCCGTATGCTGCTTGAGTGACGTTCGTTCCAGAGCCAAAGCAGTTCTGTTGCTTAGTAGTGAGATATCTCCAAGTGTCCACTTAAGTCCGAAGACCTGCCCTCAATGAGCTGATTTCAGTTATATTAAGTTTCAGTAATTTTTTTCATTTTCGTTATTAGTTGTTCCTTCTTTAATGATTCAATTATTCATTACCAGTTATTAAAGAACATAAAAACATAACTCACTCAACATGAGTTATTGGTTATTATACATTGCAAGTCATACTTTATTGGTTTGCGGTTATCATTTGGTTTTAATTAGCTATCAGTTCCTTAATTACTTGCAAGTCTAGTCATTCCGAATCATTTAGGTGCACATAGTTCCTGCACACCCAGTGGGTGCTGGGGCTGACCTGAGGTGCTGTTTCCAGAGATGCTGTTGTGACAGCGTTCCTTCTCCTGCTCGATCTCCGTCTCCACCTCACACTTCTGCACCGACACCACCTTCAACACAGACAGAATAGGGGGTTCCTGAACACACACTCGTGTTTAAGAACAGGCAGCGCACACACACATGATCCTGATACACATTTATTAACACGAGATCAAATCGAATAGTGTTCTGATCAGTCATCTTTCAATCATGCACAGAGCCATCAAACACACATACACACACACACACACACACACACACACACACACACACACACACACACACACACACACACACACACACACACACACACACACACACACACACACACACACACACACACACACACACACATCCAGCCTTCCTCAATGAAAAAAATAAGGGTTATCCACTGAGACCATGAGAGTGACCTGTGTACGTTGAATGGTGACATCCTTGTTAGGGCTGTCTTATGGAAAAAAAGATAATCACGATTATTCAAACGATTATTTTTGAGTTTGAAAACATGATGTATTAATTCGGCATGACTCTCCCAAAAAAACCTTTGTAACTGAGTAATTTAGCCTCGAAAAAAAATACACAAAATGGTCCAAAAGAAAATGTTCAAATCTAAAATAATAAATAGAAAACTTGATTATATTAGTTTTGGGATCTTTTGATGCTAAAATCGTAATCACGATCAAATTTGATTTTAATTAATCGCCCAGCCCTTATCCTTGTACAATAGTAAAAGTGTTCATGCTTTACGAGTGATTTTTGGGACACACATGAGTCATGATCAAATTATCCAGCCCTGAGTTATGACCCCCAGTCTAGGGTTGAGCGGAGGGGACATGACCTTTCATACACTGCTGAGGTTTGGGGTGGCAGCAGAAACCCTTTTGGTCTTCAACGACAGCAGCACGCTTCGGTTCAGCGTATTTAACTGGTCACACGTTACTGCTTAATACATAGATCATCTATGAAGAGCGATAAGCAGCTGCCGTCCTGCATCACATTAGCTCTCTGTGTCTCCCGGTAGTGGGCTCTTATCAGCCACTGCTGGAGGACCATCAAGCCAATCAGCGGTATCTAATTAACAAGCTAGAAAACAATTACAGCTAGGTGCCTGTTATTCAGGGAATAGTCAATCATCCTATCAACAGAATCGAAATTAGCTGAGATAACAATCCCTGGAGGGAAATCTTGCTATTACAGCAGCAGCCGTGTGCAGGAGATGAGATCCACAATTAAATAAGGATGAATCAACATCAATCTAAAAGAATAAACTAAAGTAAAGTACAATATACTTTAAATAGACATGATCATCCAAAACGATGCACTGAATCCCGTAGAAAGAAGACAGCTTGGATGTGTGGGGGGTGGAGGGTCCAGGTGAAGAGGAGGAGGGGGGTTGAGGGTCCAGGTGAAGGAGGAGGGGGGTTGGAGGGTCCAGGTGAAGGAGGAGGGGGGTTGGAGAGTCCAGGTGAAAGGAGGAGGGGGGTTGGAGGGTCCAGGTGAAGGAGGAGGGGGGTTGGAGAGTCCAGGTGTAGGAGTATGGGGGGGTGGACGGTCCAGGTGTAGGAGTACGGGGGGGTGGAGGGTCCAGGTGTAGGAGTACGGGGCGGGTGGAGGGTCCAGGTGTAGGAGTACGGGGGGGTGGAGACTCCAGGGGAAGGAGGAGGGGGGTGGAGGGTCCAGGTGTAGGAGTATGGGGGGGTGGAGGGTCCAGGTGTAGGAGTACGGCGGGGGTGGAGACTCCAGGTGACGGAGGAAAACGGAGCTGGAGGTCAGGAGGCCGAGGCACCCCCCCACAGTCAACTTAATCAAGCTTCCCGGAAGCGTCAGTGTGATACCATGAGGGGCCGTTTAGACTACAGGTCGCAGAGAGCATCATGGGGGTGTGGGTGAATAATGTGATCATAGGAAGACGGAGCAAAACTGATGCTCACAAGAACCTACCCTTTGTTTTGGTTAAGAGGTTTTTCTACGTTAATATATGTTTTATATATTTGTTTGCAAAAGTAGGGTTAGATTGGCCTGTTTCACAAAAACGTTACCTCAAAGGACGACTTCTCATCAGTATTGGCGGCCACTTTACTGCGTGAGTACTGTGTACTGTGCAGGAGGTGGGTGGTAAACACAGTGCTGCGGGGGTGGAGCATTAACAGACTGTTTTTATAACGGAAGGATCAAGCCCACAGAACGTCTTAAACCCACTTTCGGTAAGTAATCTGCAGTAGCAAAACAAAAGTTCCACAGGAGGCTCAGGCAGAATGAAGTGAACCATCAGACGAGATGGCAGAACATCGCTGATGGTATCTCTCTCCAGAAAGCCGCCCAATGGCAACAGAGCGGGATTAACGAGCAGCGCTCCAACGCTGCATAAACAGTGGAGGAATTAGCCCCTCTGCCGGAGAACCACTGAACACAGTGGAATGTGTGTGACGGTGTGTGTGTGTCTCAGTGTGGGTGTGACGGGTGTGTATATATTCGGTCTGCGTGTTTTGTGGGTGTCTTTGCATGTGTGTTTTTCGATGTGCATACTTGAAGGTACTAGATTTGTACATATGTGTACAAGTGTTCTTGTGTGAGTGTGTGTATCTGTGTGTATGTAGGGTGTAGTGTGTATCTGTGGTGTGTCTTTGTGTGTGTGTGTGTGTGTGTGTACGTGCGTGCATGTGTAAGGGTGTGTGTGGGTGTGTGCCCGTGTGTGTGTACGATTTTGTGTGTGTCTGTGGTGTGTGTGTGCACGTGCGCAGCCTGTGTGAGTCCTATGTCTGTGACAGAGGCATGGAGTCACAGATTTGAGTGGAAGAGTTTTCTGAAATGAAAGTTATTCCCTGATGGAGGTTAGAGTGAATCAGACACTAGCCCCCTGCCCAGGACCATTTGAGCTGTCATCCAAGCCGACAGTGACAACATGCTCATCTAACCTCCTCAACAGACTAGAGCGACTCTGTTAATCCCGCTCCAGGTGGAAGGTAGACAAATTAAACATTTCAATTTGCCCGCTTTTAAGAAGCTATTTTCACCACCTGGTTTAGAGGTTGATATGTGGTTTGAGATATGCTGTACATGTAGGAGGGCAGGAATCTCCTCTGATTAATACCCATGCCATTGCAGCCTTCGAGCAGTAAGAATGTGGGAGTTTAGTTTCAGCCCTGCCGCTTTTGACGTTATCATTTGTGATCCGGAGCACATTTGGAGGCAGCTGAGAGCGCTCGTGACGTGATAAGTCTGCTTATTATTCCAGCCGCCATTCTACTTCCCCAACTCGTGTTGGGCCAAAGTGCTCAACAGCAAGGGACATGACAGCGGCAAAATGGGGCAGGGAAAAAAACACAAGGGCAACGCCACCTGGCTCAATGAGGGGGTGAATGGGTTGTGTAAGCAATCCATCAAACTGTTAGTCTTGGTCTCTGATTGGTCTACTCTCAATGTCGCACTCTGATTGCCCTATCATCTTGTTCTTTAATGTCAGCTCCACAACTCTCCAGCGAACTACAGTCACTAATGCATCATCGTTGACATTGTCTGTACAATCCTTCACGTTAAACAGACGGACCAGACACAGATCAAACGAAGGAAGGCGTGCTGCAATAAAACTGGATGCAGGCATATAAACATCGAACAGGGTGGTCAATGTTTAAACGATTTCCAACAGTGGACAACAGTGACGGCCACTCAAACTATGTCAACAGCGATGTTTCCTGAACCAGCAAGCAATGTTCAGTCTAAGGGTGAGACATCAGCCACAAGCATCCTGGGGCCGAACAGGAAGTAGTTTCACATTATCTACATGTTCAAAATAACTTCACCTAGATTCAACACTATGATTTACTCAAAAATAGGTTGGTTGAAGTTAAGTTAAAATCTTTCATTGAAAGCTTTACTCCATAATGATTATGAAATCGATCATTTAAAGTTTTACAATCAATGCCATTTATGGCTGCCTGGCTGTTTACAAATATAACGTGTATGATCCAACCATTACAATACATCACCGCAGTTAAACGCTTGATGACTATCAATCTATATTGACTTATTGTTTCTACTTTCCATTAGGGTGGGACACAAGGGATGCTCTGCTTCATAAGCAGGCTGCTGTTGTTTCTTTAAGTGAAAGTGAAACGGTCATTGCTACAGTGCGTATTAAACAGTATTAAACAGTATTCAGTATAATGAGACTTCAACCTTAGATCTTCACCATAGCACTATGGAATTGTGACTGCAAAAGAAGTAGTTTCACATTGATCTATATTCAAGATAAGTACCCATAGATGTCATCAAATGTTTACTCAAAAATAGGAAGATATAGTCGACTAGCCTCGTCTCACAAACAGGATTTAAGGTGAACATCTAAAGTGTGAGGGGAGAGGAGCTCAGGTTTTGGCCATGTTGTGTCCTACTGAGCAGGACGGTGCCCTTCTGATCACCCCCAGCAGGGCCGTAGAGGGTGTCACTGCCTTCTACGGTCCGGCTCGCTGTCACCCACACTAATGAATTGTCTTTGGCAAAAACAAGTTGAGAAGAATCGGGGGAAATTAACATTGGCCTTGACACTCTTAAGTCCATGTTGAACCACGACATGGAGGAGAAAGGGATTGTACTCCGTGAGCTGAAGCTCCGTGAGCCGGACTCCGGGAGTCCGGCTCCCGGAGTCCGGCTCCCGGAGTCCGGCTC
Source organism: Melanogrammus aeglefinus (assembly GCA_900291075.1). Classification (NCBI taxonomy): domain Eukaryota; kingdom Metazoa; phylum Chordata; class Actinopteri; order Gadiformes; family Gadidae; genus Melanogrammus; species Melanogrammus aeglefinus. Next base: position 3,135 of record OLKM01004260.1, on the reverse strand, counting down.
ACGGAGTCCGGCTCCCGGAGTACACCCGCCAGAGCTGCTGGTGGGGGGAGCTCGGCGGAAGTCCAGCAGCTCAGCTCCGAGAGCACAATCCTTTTCTCCTCCATGTCTCCTCCTCCGGAATGTCACCTAAGCTTCAGCGGCAAGTGTAGTTTTCATAATATGTACCCTTTGACTTAAAAGTAGCCCAGAAGAGGTTGAATAAATACAGATAATACATTGTGGTTGTATGCTCATCATTTTTAACCATACATTTTTAACGTCACTTTTTATAGAAATTAATACGATATTAAACCTTAAATAATACGCTACTGAATATTTAAATGAACAATGTAACTATAGACCCAATATAGCAAAAAAGCACTTGCCGGTCGATTTCATATTGTATCCTAAATTCATATTGTATCTTAATTTCTTACGGTATCTGAAATTCATACTGTATCTTAAATGCATAATCTATTTTAAATTTATATTTTATGTTAATTTTATATGTATCTTAATTTCATATTGTATCTTAATTTCTTACGGTATCTGAAATTCAATACTGTATCTTAAATTCATAATCTATATTAAATTGATATTTTATGTTAATTTCATATGTATCTTAATTTCATATTGTATCTTAATTTCCATTTTTATCTTAATTTCATATTAAATCCTCAATTCATATTGTATTTTAATTCCATATTGTATCGTTTGAATCTTAACTTCCACTTAACAGAAACATGAGATTATCAGGCGACATAACCATTGAGTTGTTTTAAGGTCTGCCGACTACAAAGTGAAGCTAAAGTTTGAAATAACACTCCTAACAAGAATTAGTTTTGAATAATAATAATAATATTAACCTTCATCACATGACTGTAAACGTTTAATAAAACATTGATATGAAACAATACTACATCACATTCATTTTTCCACTGTTCACATTTGTATTGAGATTTTAGTTTGCAGCCCAAAGAAATGAAACCGAGGGAGCACACAAACACACTTACCGTAGGCAGGAAACAGTAGAACCCCAATACAAAGTACAACTTTACATCCATCGTGATGTCTGTGCGTCACGCTGCAGGTTCTCAGGCCACTGAGCTCAGAGAAGGATTCTAGGAACCCGGACCACCAGGCGTCGGTGCGGACTGAGCTCAGATACAGGGAGGAGGAGGAGGAGGAGGAGGAGGAGGAGGAGGAGGAGGAGGAGGAGGAGGAGGAGGAGGAGGAGGAGGTGGAGGGGGAGGATGCTGCCATTCAATCGCGTCTTAGTGGCTCTGAATATAAAGTGATCCGCCTCTAAATGTTCTCCTGCGTTTTTTAAAAAGCCATCCCATCAGTTCAGGGGGTGGGGGCGGGGGGCTCTGTATCATCTGGCATCTGCTGTTATAAAGACTGCATGTATCAACACATGTATCGTGTTGATTTGTGAGTTGTGTTGATTTGTTTCCAGTGAAAGACCTCAAAAGAATGATGTTGGTCAGGAGCCTGCTCTGTCCAGTATGAGGCTTTTACCTTTTTCATCTTTAAATCGATGCAGAAGTAACACACCAATCAATGCCTTTCTGCTCCCCAGCCTCTTTGGAGTTAGCCTATTTCTGTCCAAGAGTCTCACATAAGTGTTTATTTGTTGGCCCCAGACAAAGAGCAATTAAATGTCTTAAACATACCAATGATCCGATATACTGTAGGTTATTACTTGTCTCTCTGGTTCTCCAGAGGAACTGTATATGCTTGGCTCTGAAATAAAATTGAAGGATTTACGGTAAGAAAAGCAAAATGACTAAATTGAGTTTTTAATTACAGCACATTAATCATTGGGATTAATCTGGTACCATGCTGTGGAACATTTAAGGTGTAATGTGTAGGATTTATTGACATCTAGCGGTGAGGTTACAGATTACACCCCCCCTCCCCTCCTCTGCCAGGAGGTTCTCCAAAACAATGTCATCGCCCATTCCATTTGTGTCAAGTCCGTCCAACTAGATGACCCTCAATTTTGCACACTGCACCATTAGATTTGATTTATCTTCAACATCCCAGATTGGCCTACATGCAGTTGGGAATCTAAAAACTTAAAGCATATACATCCAGTAAAGCCTACTTCATTTCACCGTGGTCAACTGGGAACTGATCTATAAGCATAGCCCAAATCCAATCAGCAAGAAGCTGACCTTTATGTCATCCGAAGGTAGAGTTTATGTAACCATTGTTACATTGAGGACTTCGGAAAAGGATATTTTTTTACTCTGAAGGTAAAAGGTCAAGAGCAATTCTCTGGTGCATACCACAAATTAAGGAAGGCAACACCACCGGGATTTTGATATGTACCCTTACGGCATCCGGTGTTGCCTGGATACCAGAGAACATCATCAGACAGCGCCTTGTGTTTCATGAGGTGCAGACAGATTCCGGTTGATGAGCTACTGTCGTACTGTTGCCTCTCCACTCAAGAGTAACATTAAGGTTCCTGTGGTATCGGTTTAGTCCATGTTGGGCTTGGTGAAGTGGATGTCTATGTTAGTAATAAACAGCAAGCATTGTGGAACCCCAGTACCACAGGGGCTTTGGGTTTATCACCTCTTCTTCTCCGCCCTCTGAGCTACACACAGACCCCATCTGTTACCAGGAACACAGACCCCAACTGCTACCAGAACTACAGACCACAACGGTTACAAGTGGGAATGGGTACGGCTCTAGCCCCTTTTTTTTGCGCCCCCCACTCCCAAAGTGAGAGTTGCACTGTTAATTGAAAATTAAACAATTTGTGGTGCGTGGACACCAAACAACAGAAAAGTTTCAGAACATTTTTTTTTAAATTATTTTAAATAACTTATTACACACTCAAATTCTGGTTAAAAGTATGGATGAACTCCATTAGTGTAGAGGTGCTCATGTGAGGAATCTTAAAAAAAAAGCTAAATATGGCTAAAATATGGTCTACCTCCATGCATAAATTAAAGATGCTCAAGAAAATTTAACATGAAATTAACTTTATTAACTGTAGAAATAAGAACACTAAAAATATGAAAAAAAGGTCACCTCAAAGGAATTGTATTAAAAAATACAAAATATGCAAAAATACCCCAGATTGGAAAATTATTTAAAAAAATCATCAATTAAATCTAATAATCTGGTTGACAAGTAACC